>FTPT01000091.1:0-23516 GCA_900156845.1 Coprinopsis strossmayeri
ACCCCCGCGGGCTGGGACTTCTGAAAGAAACTGATGTTCTTCCGAGTCGGCATTGACTGGGTACTAATGGTCGAAGGTGATGGTAACCCCCCGGGTCTCCGCCATAGATGAATGTGTTCAGTTCTCCCTTAAACATGCTCGTCTTGGTGTATAGGTGCTCTATGAGGTACTCTTCTATTTTTTCGTCTTGCTATAGATTGGCCATTCTGGGGATTGAGGAATGTAATGATCATGGACAATCAGAGGTCAAGTGCGGATGTTTCGGCCTACCTCCTCTTCGAACGCGACGAGGCGGTGCCAGAAGCCATCGAATTTGGTCTGTCTACCTTTGACCTTACCTCCCCATCGATATGCCTTTATACGGTTTCCGATTGCTTGATGGAGATATCGTGTCCGTGCTCGATATAACCACGTATCTGGACGCCAAAGGGAAGGGTTCTGCGCGCTTTTTCCAAAGAACGAGACTGGCTTTTAACTCAATCATTCTTCCAAAATGCACATCGAAATCTGTGGGGTCTTCCGCTGCATCACTCTCAGCCCCACCTTGGAGCCGGAGGATAAGGATAGTGTGTTGGGGACAGAGGTGTTCTCTGTCCAAAGCAGGGATGGTGAAAGGAGGAAAAGCGGACTGGTGAAAAATGGCCTGATCGAAAATCGAATTGGTTTGTTGGTTAATCCTGGCCTTTCCACTCAGCGGCATATGGCTAGGAACAGCCTGTGGGGTGAATATCATAAGCTTGCGCTCGGACATGCATCTTAGACTTGGGTTGTTGCCAGACAAGCTATAGTGGGACAAAAAGGTGAGATATTAGTTGCTGGCTATAAACGTGGATCTTACAAAGAAAACATATAATTTGGAGTCTGCCTGGTCAATCCCGAGCCAGGATGGGGGTATGGAAATGTGTGGTGTTGAAACCGTTCGTCTTGTGATTCCTTTTCGGATTCTCAAATATTGACAACCCTGAGTAATAAACGAGATAGATAGCGGTGTCTATGTACAGGTACCACAGCCGTCGCAACTGTCATTTATTTTTTTAGAAATTGAGGTTGATTCTACTTGCAGTGTTGCAGAAAGAGCTGATGGGAAGTTCCTGGCCTTGAAACCTGAAAAATCGGGCAGCATTTATACCCGAGAAGCGAGGGGAGGTTCGATCATTGATTATGACCCATGTACTATTAAGAATAATAATTTTGGCAATTCTGAAAGGGAAACCCGGTATGAAAGATGTAGAAAGCCAGCTTTACAACGTTGGGTGGCACAGAGAAAGGACATGGCTTCAAACGCAAAGAGAATTGGACGGCCGCTGGTTGAGATAACGACGCGACGGGATGATCGAATATTTCTATCTATATAGCCTCTAACACACAGTTTCGATCGTTCCTCCAGCATACGAGGTAATTATAAAGGCATTCTGTCTCGGGGTTGGAGACAAAGATCGCGCAACTGCAATGTTTCTCGGAGCACATCCCAAAGCGGTCAACAAGTTTTCATTCCTAGTGAAGCACCTCATTCATTCATCTTGACCTGACCAATGTCTCCACAGCACCGCTACTCATGAGAAACACGGGGACGAACTGAAGTGGTTCGGCACAAGTGTCGGAATCAAGTCGGAATGCATGCATGACTAAAGCATCATTACTTACTCACCAAGCGTTGGGTCAGATATTAGATACAGTTCACACTCATTCAGTAGCTTCGTTCTGCGATCTCCTGAGATTCTCCACATGAACGACGTGGGCTATATCAGCGCGATACTCTGAGATATTGGGATACTGCGACTCGGACACGGGGAGCCTGGTCGCGTGGAGCCCGCCTTCCTGTTTGGGTGCTGCGTCTGATGGCTCTCGGAAAGTGCCGATAGCTTGTAGCGAGCCGCACAAGACTCTGTGCTCAACGTTCCTCAAGACCGTCAAGACAGTGAGTACGCCCGTCCGTTTCACGAAATCATCGCCAGACGCCATCTGAGACCCGCTGGAGACATTGCTGGCGAAAACGATGCAAGAAACGGAGGTCTTTGCGCTGGATGGGCCGGATGGTGTTTGGATGATGATTTCCGCCTTGTCTCTCGATTCTCGGTATCTCAGGCTCTAATCCGTTCATTTCTTCTAGTAGTACGCCATGGGTCGGGTTATCAGGGCACAACGACGCTCGCACACCATCGTGCGTCCATTTTGAACTGTCCACCAAATGCTCAATTTCTAACAATATTTCCGACAGTTCAAATCCCACACCCACCACAATAAAAACCCTGCCCGACTCAGGAACCTCGACTTTGCTGAGCGAAATGGCTACATCCGTGGTGTTGTGAAGGACATCATCCACGACGCTGGCCGGTGAGCTTCACCAGATCTCCCATTCCAAAATCGACCCTAAATTCATCCCATTCAGTGGTGCTCCCCTTGCTGTTGTCGTCTTCCGGGACCCCTACAGGTACAAGCTCCGCAAGGAGACTTTCATCGCCACCGAAGGCCTCCACACCGGTGCATTTGTCTACTGCGGCAAAAAAGCTACCCTCAACGTCGGCAACGTCCTCCCCATTTCCCAATGCCCCGAAGGTACCATCGTCTGCAACGTCGAGGAGAAGGTTGGCGACCGTGGCGCACTCGCCCGAACATCCGGCAACTACGCTACCGTCATTGGCCACAACCCTGACGATAACAAGACCCGTATCCGTCTCCCCTCTGGTGCCAAGAAGACCGTTTCTGGCGCTGCCCGTGCTACTGTTGGTATCGTCGCTGGTGGTGGACGTATCGACAAGCCCTTGCTCAAGGCCGGCCGTGCCTACCACAAATTCAAGGCCAAGCGTTACAAGTGCGTTATCGTCTTGCCTATTACTTTGAACATAATCCTCATTATCTTTTCAGCTGGCCCCGTACTCGTGGTGTTGCTATGAACCCCGTTGACCATCCTCATGGTGGTGGTAACCATCAACACATCGGAAAGGCTTCCACCATTGCCCGCTCCGCCGTGCCCGGTCAAAAAGTCGGTCTCATTGCCGCCCGCAGAACTGGTCTGCTCCGCGGTACCGTCAAGGTCAAGGAAGTGTAAAGGGTTTTATCACGACCTTTTTCCTTCTGCCACTATATTTACGACCTACGACTATTCCTACCTTCTTTCGCCCGTTGGTGTGTATGCTTCGCCTGTTACATGTACGATATGTATCGATCCGGTATTTGCATATGGGCATGCGCTTTTTTCTCTGGAGAAACACCAAATTTAACGATCGTTGACTCGTTTTACCAATCCTTGTATGACAAACAGTATGAACATATGCATCCCATTGCTTTCTCGCCCTGGCTTCCGCATTCAAGTTTCTGTGACTCTAGCTACTAAACGCTATTATTACATGAAGCTTTTTAAGCTTTGTACCGTGCCTGCGCGACTGCAGATGTCGCTCTTCAACCTGGAACGCCTACCGCTAATGTTGTGGCGCGATTCTTGGGTCGCTCTCCCCAGAGAATTCAAAAAACCAGTATTAGAATGGAAACTCGGCGATCTAATTTGGCATTCCGAGTTCCGAAATGATTTAGCTCAACCTTTTTAACTTGGTCCGTTTAATGTTACTACCGATCCCAGATGGAATGCGTTCTCTGGCCACTTGGACAGTACTACAGCACCTTCACCCAGGATCTCTTTGTTTTTTCCTGACAATGGGACAATGACTTGGATACGCCTTTATCCCGGGCCTATAGGTCTTGATATCCTTTGTTTTAAAACAGTACCTTGCTCGGAAGGAACGCGTCACCTGGGCTTGGACCATTTGCCTAACTCTCTTTGCTTGCTCCTCTCTCATTGTAGTGAGAACTCGACCGCCAAACGTACTTTGTTCGTTGGGTATAACATGTATCGAGACTCCTCGAGGGCCTACAGCTTTGTCGACCTACAAGGTTCTCGCTCCCTACTGCTCTAAGGCTTCACTTCTTCTGTTGCAAACTCACTATATAAACCAGGAATACCATACTACCGATCAGTGCAGTGAGTAACACATCCCTTCTATTGCGTTTTTTTGATCGCTTGAGACTCCACAGGTTGGGCCAGAAGACGGCATGAAAGGGAAACACAAGACGACAGAGCAATGTATTCTTCACCATGCCCCTAGCACTCCCAAGAAAAGCTCCAGAGAATCTCCGTTACACAACGATTGACAACCTTAGTGCCAGTCGTACTAATGTTAATGCTTATTTATTTCCCATTGTACATCCCGTTCACCACCCTTTAGACTCTGGCACCATTTAGACTTTGGGTGCGCATCATACTGAATGCCGCGAGCGGATTTATTGGATGGTCTCTTCGACAGAGTCTCAGTAACAAGACTTCGTCAGGGAAGAGGCCTTCAGTCCAAGATCACTAGTAGTATGGTAGTGGGCCTTCCTTCTGAAACGAGGAACGTTCTTCCTTGCGTAAAGTGAGGGTTTTAGCTGCACTATGGCCTTATGTATCTAGTAAATAAATTTAGCGTTCGGTTTGAACTGTAAAGCGAGGTTTATCGAAACGTCTCTTCTGGCAGGAATCGGTTCATAACAAGCAAATATCATGACAATTAGGCCAAAGAGCAGACTGGAGATGATGTCGCTTGTGTCCGTTTAGTCGTAGCTTGTATGTGGTGCTGAATCGCCCCAGGACACTGGAACGAACTACTAAGATGATAGTAAGATCGCTCGATACATCAAAAATGGAAAGTCGGCGACCTATTTCGGCGACCTAGCGGCTCCGCGTGCTGATCGCCGAATTCTCTTTCAGTTCGAAATGCGTTGCCTCGTTGCTCGGAAATTTAACGCTATGGCCTTGAAACTAGTGGAATATTCAGGGTAATCCCCTGACACACAATGTAAGGGTTGGAGAACCGCCTCGATAGTAATACACCTTTATCTACCCCACGAGCCACTCCGTCAAGAAGCTCGAAGTCAAGTAGATACCGCGTGTCTTTATCATCTCGCCACTGTAGTTCCTCCTTGTTCTTTGTGTTTGGACCTTAATTCTCCGCGTATTCTTTTTTGTCTGCCATTGGATTTAGTGGAAGTTCAAATGGGAAGGCGTACACGTCGCTTCGATCCCTTGTTGCAATGGGACGGGCCGGGAGGCTTTGCCACACTTATCTCTCATGGACCACGTCTGTCAGGTATAAAATGCGTGTAGAATACTTGCTTTAGATCCTCAGAAAACTACTCGCCTCGATTACCCTTCGCTCTATTGCTTTAACATCTCAAGCACTGTCGTTCCAACAGGCTATAGCTCATTGATGAGTGGTCTATATCATGACCATGGTTAGTCTCAAACCTCATTCTTCCCGGATGGACGCCGCTGACATGCGACCCTGCCAATCGCAGAGATGCGTCTAACCGACAAGCCAAAAGGAAATCACAAGATGATAGAGCAACCTACTGCTGTCCACCCTCCAATCGCAAGGGAGGAAGGCGGTGAGGAAAAGCTTCCTGCACTCGCTTGCCAGCTCGATGCAAGCGTGTGGAGTCGAGTACAATGTTCCTCTTGACTCATTCTCCTCTAGGCCTCCTGCTCGCCCCACTGAAGACTTCGGAGGAAAGATTTAAGAGTCTCATACTGGGTGGATCGCTTATTCTCAAGGTGCTTATTGTCTGGACCATTTTGCCCTATGCGTCCCTGAACACCCTAGATGGATGCCAGAAACTCGTCTGATGGGTAGGGCAGTTGTTGCCTTTGACAAATTCCTTGAGTTCTTAGTGTGACCTGACCACACTAAGTTCCTCAACGAGGGGAGCTCCCTCAGGACTCGGTCAACTGTGCCAAGAATTCTGGGGAATAACAGAAACAGTGTGTCAGTGTCAGCGCGTCCTTGGCCCCCAACATGTGGTCTCTATCTTTGCTGCTACACGGTGCAATTGGCTGCTCCCCAACACCATGCGCGGAGGTCGTGACGACCAAGAACTCGAGCATGGAGATATCGGTTCCGTGTCCTCATTTCCGCCACTTTCTCTGATTCTGCACGCCCGATGTCACTGTTGGTGCCCTCAACCACTCGTGGATGAGAACGAGGGCAGTCTAGCCTTCCGATTCACAGGCCTAGAGGAGGCAAACTCGCGCCGCAGCGGAATCGGTGGCGGGCTCGTGATCACGGAGGAAGATCGAAGACCCCCATTGTTCACCAGCTGCAGTCAATCCAGCCTTGCTCTGACCCAAGTGACCGCCTATTCAGGTTCTTACCGCGGGAAACATCACGGAATTAAAGGTCATGAAGAAGCGCCTAATGGATGTGGCACGACTCGTTAGCGTCGTAGATATGGGAGCGTGCGTCTTGGCATACTGGACCAAGTACAAGTGGGGGCTCATGGAAGCTGCCTTATGGAAGAGGCATAGCAATGTGCAGGGATCGCGCATGAAGGGTTCAATGTGCCCGACTGTGTTCCCAGCCACAGTGAACATCAACGGCTCGTAGCTCCCACCCCAGACTTTTCTCAATGGCTATACCTGCGGCCTCAAAGAGAACTCTTGGATTCTGACACGCCTGCATCGCTCGTATCTGGACATGATTGGATTAGTCTACAAGGTTGGCACGGGAGATGGGTTCCTAGCTTGCTGGGGTAGTTTTTGGGGTTTCTCTGTCACAGAGCGCTGGGCTATTTTTGGGTGTAGACTTTCATATGGGGATACATGATCTACGGTTGCGGCGCGTTGTTTGTGACAACTTTTTTCTTTTCAGTCTTATGTATGTAGTAAATATAAAAAATTGTGTGTGGTTTGGAATAGAACTTCTGTCAATCCCTTTGCTTAACGGTATAAGCATACGCTCAGAATCTTCCCGCATAAGCGCTGGTCGCAATAGCTACAAGCGCCTGGTAACATGCTAATGAGAAATCTGATACGATTCGCGATTCGGACCCTCTTGTTCACTCCCGGAATTGACAGAACTTCCATTGGGATGATCGTGATGTTGCAATGTCAAATGCTTAAGCTTAATGTTTATCGCCTATCAGTGACCATTCGGTCTGAGTTAAAAGGAACATGTGGAGTATATGTCAAGAACGGACGGGGTACATGATCACGAGTTAATGAATGGGTTGTCGAGGATGAACGTTGAACGCTGCCTAGTTTGGGTGGCGCCTCGAAGACCTAAAGGTTGGCTGAGTGGAAGGCATCTCTTCATCGTGGACTGGAGTTACGATTCCGGGGTCAAGTTCCATCCGTGAGGAATCCTTTCGTTGCGCGGTCAGAATGCTCTGTGACAAGTTGCATCCTTTATCCACCGAATGGCGTAGACGCCATCGAATCGACCTCGATGTTTGCATCGGCAGTTCCGTGTGCGGAGGTAAATGTCTGAGAAGCGAACTGAGCAAGTTGCGCCCTACTTGGTGCATCAGTGACTGTCAAACCAAGGCGACGATAGACTCGACCTTTTGCGATCTCTTAATGCCTCGAGCATCTCGATAATCTCGTCTTGTTCCTCTGCGGTAAACTCTCCTCCGGGGATGTTGGTAGCGATTTCTTTAGCCTTTGCGAGCGAGTTCTTGAAGTCATTTGTCTATATTCGACGTCAGACAGAGTGTAGCTGGGAGTTGATGGCACTCACAGCCTGCAACAGCTTTTGCCTGGCTTGGGGGTTTGTGTTCACACCGCCTTCGGCAGAGGTTTCGCGGGTGATTTCGAGCACGGTTGCGAGCTTGAGGAGGAGGCTCTCGTAGAGCACGCTTGGGATGGTCGTGGAAGACATGAATCAACGTCGACCACGATGGTTGTACCGCTGTTTGCTTACGTAGCCGACAACGATGAGGGGTTGCCCTGGGGGTTGCGACGACGGGGAAGGTGTCGAGAATGTGGAGGGAGGAGGACAGACGGCCGTATGTTATGAATCTTGAATAGTTGGACGAGGATGATGGCAGATTTCGGTGTGATCGAGGGGCTCCTTGGCCTTCCTTCCGACATAAATGGGACGTCGTTGCTTAAATATATTCGTTGCTGTCGCTGCCGTCGTGGTCGCTGCTGTTGTCGTCGTCGTCGACGATGAGCTCGTGGGTCTGGGCGACATTGAGACTCCGCCTGCCAGGAACGGTCACACGGCTGCGCTCTTCTGCCTCCCCTCATCGGCGCTTCAGCTTCCACCACTTGAATGGCTTGATTTCCCCACAAAACTCTCCCGAACTCGTCGTATACAGCGCCCAGCTCCAGCTCCCGCCGTCTTTCCCGCCAATCTCCCGCCAGAACCCCCGCCGCCGCCATCTGCATCATCAGCTGGCACCAAAACAAATCTCCCGCAAAATCGCCTGCCCGCCAACCGGGACAACGAGCAGCGTATAGCACCGCAATTACTCAATAGAACCACGTCGTGGCCTATATTGCCTCAAAGCCTTTTAGAATCGTCAAACAATCTTGCGTTCGCGTCGTCGTCGTTGTCGTTTTGGATTGGCGCCTCGTTCCCATCGGCCGCGCAGCTTCAAGTCAACGACCTTTAAATGATCCATCTCGACCGAAATCACCATATGTCGCCTCTTTCGCCCAAGCAAGACATTCTACTCCCCTCAGATCACCACAAAATTCTTCCGTGGCCGTCGTTAGGTCCCGACGATGGCGATTTCAACCCCGACCAGTACCTCAACGATCCAGACGATGTCGACCAGGGAATGCTCATATCCGCAGACGACATACTCGCCAACGGTGCATCCGACAGCCAGCTATCGTCCTACACCACCGCCGCTGACTCTCAACCAGAACCCCCACCCAGTACGACCACCACCGAACCTGGGCCTGTCACACCGGTCGACGGCGCTGAACATCCCACTCAAACTCATCAGTCATCTCCCGCGAGCGTAACAGACCCGACAAACGCTCTGTCGCCGGCTTTGCAAGACGGTGATAGGAGCTCCTCACTGTCCCCAGTCCCTGAACCCGACCAGCCCCCGGCCGACCAGCAAAACGCATTGCAGGCGGAGGAGCAGCCGCGGAGAGAGGAGGAAGAGGAAGAAGAGACGAGCGCTAACAACATCCTGTCACGCCTTTCAACACCTCTCAGCCCGCTGTCGCCCCCTCCGCAAGAGGAAGAAGAGGAAGAACTCGCAGGGTCAAATCAGGACACCGCTTCTTCCGAGCAGAAGGCAGCCAATGACCACAGTCAGTTTCTTTATTCCTATCTGTCTTTCTTGTACTTATGCTTGTATTGCAGAGGACGGCGCCTCCTCCCAGACAAATGACGGATCATCGACCTCGACTAATATACCAGGGAATGTGAACGGCGTCGAAGGTCCTCAACAGCAACAGAAGCCGCAACAACAAGCGGAGGCCATCAATCGCTTGAATACCGGCACCCCAGGAACGGATTCCAGCTCTGCTGGGGTCAACAACGTGTCTCCCGCTCTCATGCAACCTCTCGGTCTATCGACATCGCTATCGACTTCTTCAAATCCTGCTTCATCATCACCCTCAAACTTGCGGCCTTCTTCGGCTGCGGGTCCATCGTCAACTTCAACCGCAGACGGGTCGGGGTTAGAGAGCGGGGACCCAAAGGCTGCGTTGATCTTGGAACTCAACCTTGAGTTGATCAAGTGTGTTTCCTTTCATAACTCACTCGCTTCGTTGTTCTCATCGAATCTCATAGGATTTGCATGGTGCTCCAAGCCAAGGGGGTGCCCCCTGGGGACCCTACGTACCGACAGTATGTCCACAGCGTCCCTCTCATCGTCTTCTGTACTTGACTCTATGCCACCAGATACTCTCAGCGACTCCAGATGAACCTCGCCTGGGGCGCCGCCGCAGTCGACCAAGGTGCCCCCAATGTCAGTCTCCTCCATCTTACCCTCTGTTCTCTATTAACCCTCACATAGAACCAAAACGTGTCGGATCCCATCCTTGAACCACCACCTCCAGTCGACTTTGCACCGACGGACAGAATACGTCAGATCTACGTCGAGTTGGGTGCTCTTTTTGCAAAAGACCTTGCGCGAAGGCAATCACAGGTTACTCTGATGACGAACCATGCCGCACCAAACTCCGCCATGGCTGGCTCTAGCCCTAATCCTGCTGGGGTGATGAAACCACCACTTGCCAATCTCGCTCCGAATCCTGGGATTTCGACATTGAAGAGGGAGCGTCCGGAGGAACATGGTGTGGATGCGGTCGGGAATATCAGTAAACGACAGAATACGGGCGATAACAAGATGATGCCTCCTCCTTCGTCGATACCTATTTCTTCTGCGCAACCTACCCCTCAAAACATTTCTACGAACACGGCGAATGGTATTGGGTCTATGGTGCCACCTACCATGAACGGCATCAATCCTGCTGCGCCAATTGGTCAAGGCCAGTCTCAGAACAGCATGTCTGCACCGCAAGCTTCGAGTATGCCGCTTCAGCAGCAACATGCTCAGATGGGCATGAATCCTCAATCGCGGTCTCCACAGCTTGGGCAACAGCAACAGTCAAGACCTCCCAGTCAGCAGAGTTTGACGAGACATAGTCCCGCCGCCCAGCAGCAGCCACACCAGTCACATGATCCATCGCCATCACCTTCCTCGATGATGAACTTGAATGTGGCGGAGGCGTCTATGGCGTCGGCGCAGAGGGCGAAGCAGTTGAGCGTTAGGTCAGCGCAACAGCAGGCTGCTTCTGGACATGGGGTCAATAGACCGATTGCACCCCAAGGAGCGCAGGGGATGCAGCCTCAGCAGCAACCAGGGCAACAGCAACAACCGCAGCCAGGAAACATTGGCGGTGGGAATATGCAACAGCCACAAGGAAATGTTGGGAACATGCAAACTGGGCCGTCCGGCGGGGTGAACCTTTCGAATATGCCGATCCAGATGCAGAACGCGTACAATTTGTTGCAGAATAACCCGAATCATCCGTTTATACAGAATGTTATGATGCGGGTACCTGGGTTCCGGAGTTTGCCTCTACTGGCGCAGTTGCAGAAGATCGTTCAGATGCAGGTGAGTTATACCTTTTGGTTTGTTTGGGGAGGAGTGCTGATGGTGCCTTTTGAAGATGTTCATGCAGCAAAAACAGCAAGACCAGCAGAATCAACAGCAGCAGCAGCAGAATCCTATGGCGGGCCAAGTGGGTGTCGCGAGAGGAGGCGTTGTTGGAGCGACGCCTATGCAGCAATCCTTGTCAGGTATGGGAACTGGGCCACCGATACCAGGTGGGATGGGTGCAGGCGGGTCGACCGGCGGGTTCTCTGGGTCGATGGGTACATCGCCTTCGTCCCCCGTTGTCTCACAAGGAGGTGGCATGTTCCAGGCCGGTCCCGCGGGTCAAGTTCAAGGAGGAGGAATGGGACCCAGTGCGGGAGGAAATGCGATGGACCCTCGGATGCTTTCTGGATCGATGCAAGCTGGGCCTAGTGGTATGAATATTGCTGGTATGACGCCCCAATCACGGCAGTTGTATTTGTTGCAGCAGCAAGCTAGGATGGGTGCAACAGGAGCTGGAGGGATGGGTATAAACCAGAATCTCGCCTTTGCTCAGCAACAGCAGCATCAACAACAGCACCAGCAACAACAGCACCAGCAACAACAGCACCAGCAACAGCAAGCTCAGTTGAGACAGTTGCAAATCGCGCAGCAGCAAGCTCAGCTGCAGTCGATGCAGAACATGGGAACGTCAGGTTCAGGGATGGCTCCTCAGAATATGATGGGCGGGGGTGGAAACGCCGATTTCGCAGCTGCGATTCGATCAAACCCGCAAGTCCAGGGCATTGCGAGAAATGCGTGGTCGCCTACTGGTGATGGGAACAATTCGACGCCGTCACCTATGACACCCAGAATTGGTGGTGGAGGAGGTGGTGTTGGGAACCCGCAGATGAGACTCTCCCATGAAGATTACCAAAGGATGATGGTGCAGCAACAGCAAATGCAAGCTGCGCGAGTTATGACCTCGAGTCCGGCGTTTGGTCAGGGGATGAATAAGTGGCCAACGCAACAGCAGACGGGGCAGCACCAACCACCGGGAGGTGGGATGCCGATGGGAATGGGGATGGGAGGTGGGGCGGGTGGAGGGATGGGACAGCAGGGAGGCTCGAGCTATGGGATGTCGCCGCCTGGTAGTGCTGGTGGTATGTCTGCTGGCGGTGGTGCGTCCATGGCGCCTTCGCCTCCTGGTGGACAGAACTGGAGTGGTAGCGCAGCGTCGGGAGGATATCCGTTCGCTGGTTCGCCTAGCCAAGGGATGGATCATATGCGACACATGTCTGGGACGCCTGGGCCTCAGCAGGGAGGGATGGGACACGGACAGATGGGTGGTGGTATGGGAGGGGATGCCGGTAGGGGTGGTTCAATACCAAACGATTTTGATCTTTTTAATTGGAACGGATGATCGTTACCGTAACCTGACGTGGGTTGCAGTGGTCCGTTGGTTGGATGTTGTTATCTGTCCCGATCCCAATTTCTTTTTTGCTTCCATCAACCCAACCCACTGTTCCACATGTTTTGTGGTTTCCCAGCTGCGATCGACCCCTGTAACCTGTTATCTTATTTGCTTGTTATTAAGTATCGTGTTGTGCTCTTTTTTCTCACCTATTTTCCCTCCCACCTATTCTTGTTTTCTTGGTCATGTTATGCTGGAGAACTTCGGATAGTTTCTTCTTTTTTTCTTTTCGATGTTCATTAGTACCTCCTGCTCCGTGCCTTACTATATATCGGAAGTTTTGTACACCCACTGTATAGTCCCCGCTATTTCAGAGTTGTTAGAAGATTCGCCTGAGAAAGCCGCCCTGGCCCTATTAGTGCCGAGTTTATATTTGGCACAACGCTCACCATCTGGCACGCGCTTGGATTCCGATGTGTTGCATCTCAGACCAGATTTCTACCTCCCAATGCCGTTCGCGAATCTCCCGTCCAGGGAAAAGGACGCATTCTTTGGATTGCTAGATGAGTATGTTGCGGGTGTGTTGGGGCCTTATCGACTGGGCTGATCAACCGTCTTTTGGGAATCTTGACAGGTATTTTCAGTCTCGACCTGGGATCTTTGCCGCACATGGACCACAGCAAGCGGGAGCGGGGGCACCAGCGAGAGATGGTTCTCCTGCGTCAGCTATAAAGCAGGCGATGGCTTCTAATCCGGAGGCCACGGCCAAAGTCTTCAGTGCTGGGTTGAGGCATGCTGCGAATGCTGCTTCTACTCCGCCGCCTCGGAGTGTAGCCCATAATGACGAGAATGATAATGTCTGGACCCGATATCTCTCTGTTGATTCGTCAGTTTTTTGTTGAACAGTGGGATACAGGACAACGGACCGCCGACCTCTGTTGCTGGGCGGATTGCTGCTCTGGCTGCGGGACGTAACAACCAGGCTGGGTCTAACCAAGGATCGACGTATGGAATTTCAACTCTTACCAGCTCTCGGGTGCGTTGTGCTTTGTTGTGTGCATGTCGTTATGTATTGACCGGACGGTGACCTTCTGTTTTTATGCGATAGAAATTCGGGGATGTCGATACTTCGTCGGCTAAAGGGTTGATCAGCTCATTGAGGCAAACGAACAAGGGACCACCGCCGCCTGCTGCTGCGCCTATACCGTCGGTGTTGCCGAAGACCAACAATAGCTTTGTTCCTCCGCCGGTCCATCGGGGACTCGGGCAGCCTCCTCCCGCTGCGCAGCATCAGCACGAAGAAGAGGACGAGGCACCCCCACCGGCACCTGCACCCCCGCCTCCCCCACCAGGACGCAAGTTCGCACAGAAGGAAGAAGAAAGGGGAGAATGGGCCGAGGCTTTATACGACTATGAATCATCGGTGGGTGTTTCAAATTCTTCCATCTTTCGGACGCCTGAGAGTTTTGATTGATTTCAATTCTTTTGGTTTTCCGTGCTGTCCTTCTCCCCGTTGGGATTCTATTATCTGTGTCGGATGTGGGGATCATTGTGACAACTTGCTCGGTTTGTTCCCTCCCCCGCCATGCTGTGTGCGTCCATTCTCCATTCATTTGCTTCCATTGCTGCGATCCATGGCGATCGTTTGGTGTGACCGATTTTGGGAATGCAGGAACAGGGGGATTTGAATATTAAAGAGGGGCAGCGGGTGCTTGTGACAGAGAGGTCGTCAGATGACTGGTGAGTCCCTGTTGTTTTACTGTGCCCTTCTTATATCATTTCCGAGACCTATCACGTCTGGTGCCTTCGGAGTCAGTTTGAGTTTGGGGCTACTCATGCTACTCATTGCGCTTATCATTAACCCCGTTCCTTGAGATGGAGCCACAAGCTTAAAAAAGACATCGCCTTCTCTCCTCCGTTCTTTTGTGTGAAATTCGCTCGAGAACCCGGAATACTGGAATGTCGTGGACGTGGTTACGGCATCGTCGATGTTGCTGACGTCTTTTCTCCGTCTCTATCGTCTCTTGCTCTGTCGGATTGCCGCTGAATGCTCTTCTTAGGTGGACTGGAGAATTAAATGGCCAATCAGGGCTGTTCCCGGCGGCGTATGTTAAGTTGCTGTAGGGTATTGGAAAGATGAATTCGGAACTTCGGGATGAGAAGCAAGCTTGTTATATATAAACGTTACCGTTCTGACTATGGGCTGTCAGGGGATGGTGTGTGTTTTTCCAGTCGTCCTGACAATATTTAGTCCCATCACAGAGTGGGAAGCGCTGGCGCCCTCTTTGTATCCATCATCTACTCAATGCAGAGTGTTTTGATTTATCGTCTAGACAAACATGTACGCCAGGGGGTATCGGACAGCAACTCCCAAGTCTAAATCGGTAGATTATGGAGCAAGAGATGTGTTTTGTATATTCTTGGCCGGCAGGAGCTCGCGCTCAGCATGTCCTCCTCACCGTTCCTCCCTAATGGCCCTGGTGCCAAGCGATCAATCTGTCCAATGGGAATTCACGTGATGTATATTTTGATGTTCGCGTCGCGAGTCGTACGAGTGTTCTAATTCTGAGCCTTATAAAAAAACATACCCGGCCCTTGCTTTTCTTCCTCGTTATGGCTTCCTCCAAAAAGTCGTCGGCGAAACCGCAGGCAGCGTCCAGCTCCAGTTTTTCGAGCTGGGTATTGCGATGGGTCACACGGCTGTCCGTTTTGGGCGTTATTTATGCGACATGTAGCTGGTTGGACTCTATCAAGGTATGTCGACGCGACAAATATATATTCTCGGGGTCACTAATAGTTTGTCGTAGGACCGGTGGTACGTGCTGGATCCTGGGTACCTCCACGAGCTCTCGCGAGCAGCCATTGCTGCCAACCCGGACAATACCTCCGGGATGGTCAAGTACATCACCAAAAACCTGACGGAGACGTACCCCGCCTCCCAGATCCGCTTCAACAAGGACTCGAGCGAATGGGTGTTTAACAATGCCGGTGGAGCTATGGGTGCGATGTACATCATCCATGCTAGCATTACCGAATACCTCATCATCTTTGGGACGCCCCTGGGCACGGAGGGTCATTCGGGAGTCCATACTGCTGATGACTACTTTAACATCCTGCATGGGGAACAGTGGGCTTTCTATCCTGGTGCGCTTGAGAAGGAGGTGTACCGACCTGGGGATGTGCACCATCTCCCGCGTGGCCATGTGAAGCAGTATAAGATGCACGAGGGGTGCTTTGCTCTCGAGTATGCTCGTGGTATGTTTCGCGTTCTCCGTCTCTTGAGACAGAAAATTATTGATTTGATGACAGGCTGGATCCCACCCATGTTGCCCTTTGGCTTGGCTGACACTCTCACCTCCACTCTCGATGTCGGCACTTTCTGGAGAACAGCAGTGATCACTGGTCGTGAGATGATCGAGAACCTCCTCATCGGAAAGATTTAGATTGCATCTCAAAACATATATATATAGAATAATTAATAGACCGCACTAAATGCTAAAGGGAGGGGGGAGTTGTATTATACACATGCTAAGTTAAGAGTAAGGAACTGCATACCCAACAAGTTTATATGTTGCTTATCAGCGCGCA
Organism: Coprinopsis strossmayeri; assembly: GCA_900156845.1. NCBI lineage: Eukaryota > Fungi > Basidiomycota > Agaricomycetes > Agaricales > Psathyrellaceae > Coprinopsis > Coprinopsis strossmayeri. The sequence goes on from FTPT01000091.1 coordinate 15,857, forward strand.
ATCTTCCAATAAACCACACTGCTCCCATATCCCGTGGCAAGATGCTGTTTGACATTGACCCCGCTCTTCCAGACTTTGCCATGTAAATCTTTCACCTCTCCCTTCTTTTTTATAAGCATCAACCGGTCGCCAGATGGGACTTCAAGTTGGGCAGGAGACGCAGTGCTCGACTTTTTGCCGTTGCCTAATTCAGAGTCAAAGTTGCGACCCCAGACCTGGACATCGCTTCCGCCGACACCCTCGGAATCTGCTGAGGAATTCAATGATAACAAGACGTGGCCCGTCGGAGAAATAGAGAGGTCGTCCGGTTGGATAGGGTCTACTTGTTTCGTGCAATCGTTATCTGTCCGAATATGCGTCAGGTAAGCTTATGATATGTACACCGACGGAGCTTACATTGGTGAAGTCCGGAGATAGCTTTCACGCGAGTGGGATTGGCCTGGGCGGTGCTGAAGGTGTTGTTGCCGAGTCCACCGTATTGACCGTTGCCCGCCATGAGCAGCTCGGTCGAAACCGGTCCTTTATCGCCTTTTCGGTCGACTACGAAACCAACCAGGTCACCTCCTGTTATGACATATCCGAATAAGAACGAGTTCGAATGGAAACTACGAACTGTTACTCGCCTGCAGCAACCTCCGTGCATGTTGTCGATACGTTGCCGGGAGTTAGCTTCCATAGAACGACTTCAGTCGGGACGGTAATTGTATCCAGAGTGACGTTGCTCCCCAAGCCCAGTTGTCTAGACCATATGTGAACCTGAGAAGTGTACCGAACGGCTCTGCTCACCCGTATTCATTCGCGCCCCAGCCTAAGACCCGTCCACTAGGCGTCCGAGCAAAGCTGCTCCTGGCACCGGCAACAACCTGCGCAGTCTCCACCCCACGCAGCACAGGAAGCTCGTAGATAAACGGGCAGAATCGAATCGTCGCATCGCTCACAATCGCGAGATGGTCATGGGGCGCAGCATCCGACGCCACCCGCACGGAGCGCGTCGCCTTCTCGAACGGGTCCGTGAGGGATTTCGGAATCAGGTCGACGTGGAGGTGCGCGTCTGGTTGCCCGGTGATGCGGGTGCTAGGGTCTGGGATGGCGAACTTGCGGAAACCGAGCTGGCCGTAAAAGTTGGCCTTTTTGCTCACGGGATGCGCAAAGACGCGGCCTTTGGAGGTGAGGGCGAGGAGGTGGTTCTGGCCTGCTGAGATGTCCGTGAACCTGCATTCGGATTAGTGCATATTCCTTGGTATACATGAAACGACGACGTACTTTTCTCCCCAATCCAACTTCTCATTCGACTCCAACCTGATGAAATCAATCGTCTGTTCCTCTCCCCAAAGCCATCCAGTTCCCCACCAACCATCGCTCGAAGGGGTCGGGGCACCAGTAGGGAGGACCTGGTCTACCAATCTCGAAGCAAAGATATAGATATGCCCTGAAGCAGACAACGCATAGATTTTGTTCTCCGTCAACTGCAACTGCACAATGTTCTTGCCCTTGAGCGTGACTTTGGGATGGGGACCGTGGCTCTCTGGGGGATAGTCACCATAGAACCCGTCTCCCCATTGGTAGACGTCGCCCTTGGCGTCAACACATGCCCCGTAGCGTTCGTGAAGCCGCAAGTCGCGGAGTGCAACACCGTCTAGCCACAGTGCAACAGAAGGATTTCGAATGGATTCGTCGTACTTGGAATGCGGTGATAGAACCTTGGCTCTAGTAAATTGATAAATACATTAGCTTCTACGTGGATAACTCGAGACGCACCTGTTAGAGCCCCAGACAAGCGAATGCAGAGCTCCCTGATCCTTCACCAACGCACTGTCGGCGAGTGCTGCATCCTTCCACCGCGCCTCGCTGGCAGCGTCGTTATGGATGCCCTTGGTGTTCGCATAAAAGACAGTCGACCCTATCAGCGCAGCAGACACCAAAGCGATCGACGTTCTCGTTGTCCGAAGTGCATTGCCAGAACCCGCGTGGAACTGTCGAACCCGTAGAGGAGCGCATCGGAACACATCTGAAGCTGCCCTTCGGAACATTTTCCTCAAATAATCGTGTAAAAAATGAAGACCTAGAGGGAGGACATGGACGAGCAAAAGTAAGACAAAATGCCAGACACACGGATTCAATTGCGCGTATTGAAAAACAAATTCCGACCTGCCTGGCTCGAACAGGCGACATTGAGATGATTACGTAAACCAATTACAGTCTCACGCTCTTCCAACTGAGCTAAGGTCGGATGGTTGGAAGAGAATTTATAAAAACCTTAGTCTCTTCCAATTGACATAAGGTCGATGGAAAGGTTTTTTTTCAGCAGACTTTTCAAAAACCAAGTCCCTCATTTTATAACCTCCTCGTTCCTGTGGCCAACACTGTAAATGGAAAAGCATCAAGGAAAACGCAACACTGTGCGTATATGATTTGCACCATTACTGCATCGGTAGCAAAGGTGTACTAATAGATAGTCGAAAGGCACATACATAATGCATAGTACAAATATAATAATCCAATAATGATAGTTTGTAACAAATGATGTCGATAGAAATGACGATAATGAAGCTGGAATAGAAGTAGGTAGGGATGTGGATGATAGAATCATGATATAGCAACGGCTCGAAGATGGTGACAAAAATTTCAATCGAAAAAAGGAGTCAAGGAGACTGACGCATGGGGTACGTTTCGCACTATCCCAAGCACCGAATAAAGATGAATACGCAGGGGAAGGCTCATAACGGCCGGAAGGGAAGGTAACAAAGAATCGAGAGAAGATATAAGCTCAAAGGATGAAAGAGAAGCAGCAGAAAAAGGAGTGGATGGGGGCTGGAAGGAGAGGAGAAATAAAGATCGTAGGCATCGCAGCCAACATCGAGCGAAATTCGTCTTCTTTCGTGTTTTAGACGACTGGCAAAACTCCTTTCCTCATCATATCAATTGAGTTGCGACGGAGGGATAATAGGTTGAGCCTGAGTAGTCTTTAACCCACCCCACATACGGCTCAAAAACCCTGCAGTGGACCGACTTGCACCAGCACAGATTCCTGTTGCGGCTGAAGAGGAAGAATGATCATCGAGCATGGAACTGTCAACAGATGGCTTAACCGATGCAGAGCTACTGAGATTCATCATCGTTCCAGACCTGGCTCTACCAACAGACCGACGCGTAGGGGTTTCGCCGTGTAGCACGCCAGACGAAGAAGAAGAAATCGAAGTAGAACATCCTTGTGTTCCAGATCCAGCCGAGGAAAAGCCAAGCAAGCCCGTCGTTGATGAGGCAGACTTCTGCGACAGAAGGGAGGTGCTAGAGCTCGTCGAAAGTTGCGGCATCGTGAAGCTGGTGTTCAAATTAGAGGGCCCATTGACACCAAATGCCGACGTCTTTGACACAACCGGGTTGCTCACTTCTCGAGAAGCAGGAGTTCGACGTTTAAGAGGCGTTTTCTGGGCTTCATTCAAGGCACCCATCAGAACCCTTGCATGCGAGGAAGGTTCGCTAGCTTTCCGAGGCTGACGGATTCCTTTCTTCAATGACCCCGCAGACGTGATTGTACCGTTCCTGTTGAGCCCGTTGCCTTTCATCGAAGGATCCTTAAGTCTCCCAGATAACAGTTGTTCCTTCTCCTGTTCGAGGACCTGCAGCGCCGCTGTAGTTTCCTCGCCAAACCTCGAAGCAATCGCGGATCCAGAATTAGAAGACGCCACGCGCACAGCGAGATTAGGCAGCCTTTCGTCGCGCTCCTCGTCACTGAGCCAGCCTTCAGACGAACTCGAAGAGGAGTCCGTGTTGTCAGAAAGGAGACATGTCATATCGGTGGAGGTAGTCGCGGCACTTGTCTCAGATGAGCCCGATAGTTCGGCTGATGAGCCAGACGCGGAAGAATTGGCAGAAGAAGTTGACAAAGCCTGATACTTGTGCATTGGGGGTGGTTGTGCGAGAGTCGAAGTGGTCGTCGAAGTGGTAGACGAAGAAGACGAAGAGAGATGTGCGGTACTCAGGCGGCGAGCAATGACACGAACCGCATTGGTGAGTACTGCAGCGGCGGAAGATGCCGTGGTTTGTGCGGTGGCGACTGTCGCAGATGGAAGGGAAATCGTTGGAATAGGTGGAAGGATAGACTTTGTAGCCTCCACGGTAGCCTTTGATTCGGTCAGCAAAGGTCGCAGTTCCGCCTCCTTCTCCGCGGGCTTCGACGAAGCGCGAGCTTGTTGAGCTTGAGCATTGGCCACACGCAGTCTGCTGGCCCTCGCAACACGGTCTACGGCTTCAGCGCGAGTAGCACAGGCATTCTCTGGAATGGGTGCAAGGAAAGGCTTAAATGCCTGTAACACTTCAGCCTCGTCGAAACGAAGATCGTAATCCAGAAGTTCAAGCAACTGTTTCTCCATGAGGTTCACCTCACCGACGTCGAACAGGACAGCATACGTCGCCCAATGGATATTCTTGGGAGAAGAATCGTTCAAATACTTCGCAGTTACAATGAGAGTGGCGAGGAAGACCCGATGGCGCGTGCATGCCATGCCTGAGTTAAAACGAAAAGAACGGTCAGATCGACACTATACACCCAGGGTGAAACGCTTACCCTTTGCCATAGCAGGCAACTTAGAGCGAAGTCGTTCCAGATAAACGAGCGTTGTTAGCAATGTTCCTACTTGCACATTGGAGCATTTGACCAATCCGAGGATGAAATTGTTTAAGGTGATCAGGGGTGCGCCAGTGGTCGGCGAAACGGCGGTGGTATTAGATGACTTGCAACCACCCTTAGTTTGCTGAACATCTTTGAATGTGACTTTAGGTCTGTTGGGGGTGTTCGGAGGCGTAGGGACAGAAGCGGACTTCGGGTCGATTGTCAGGTGGCCTTTGGCATCCGTTTTCGACTCGCCGCCAGCTAGATCTGTTGCTCCAGGTTCTGGGTCTCCTTCGACTCGGATAACGCTGGACGCCCGGCGCGCAATGTACTCGATCATTTCCATTGTAACACGCTTGCCCATAAGATGCACTAGCTGAGGGCTATGAAACGAGATGGGCAAAAGCGAGGCAGGATGTCGACGCTCAAAGGGCAGAGGAGGTGGAGGGGGCTTGGATAGCACAGACTGGCTTCCTGACGGCGGCGAGTTGGTCGTAGGGGACGCATTGGTCATTTCGTTGAAGAGACCACTAAGCGAGGATGGTTTGCGACGACTATCGCCCTGGGGTGTTTAAGGGTCTTTCAAGGAGTAGTAGGGTAGTTTGTGGTTCGTATTGGAAGCAAACTAAAGCAATATAGGCGTGGGTTGAGTTGTCCGAGTCTTAATCTCGCCAATGAACAGCGAGAGCAAGGGGCCACGTAGTGCTATCCAAGCACCTGGGGATGAGAGAAGTGTTCAGAAAGGGATAGGCCCTCAGAGAGGAGGTAAGATATTAAATTTCAGCCTACCGGGCGTGGTTTTGTGCGCCGTTCGATCGCTGAAAGGAGTATGACATACGCGCGAGTTCCGATCGACATGCTGAAAACCTGCCCGTTTTCCTCCCATTAAATGTTCTTTGTTCACGAATTACCGTAAAAATGTAGCACGAGCTTAGTGTAGAGTGATCGATAGCTTGACCCATGGCCTTGAGGCTCCTTTTACGGGGTTTCTGGGAGACAATGGAGGCTGGATTGATGAAACCAGAATTGATGGTGCCGCGGGTTAAAAATAGGCGGCACCTGACACGTGAGTTGACTGATTGGCGACGTGTTTGGCAGGCGTGCCAAGGCCATCAATGTTTGACGTGCCTCGCGCACCCCGCGACGATTCCTGACCAAATCCATGAGCCGCTCTGCTTAGATTTCCTCTAGACTTGCTCTTTTCTACCATGATCTCTGCTATTTCTTCCTGGGCTACCACAATTTCTCTCGTATTTGGGGGCTGCTGCGCCAATGCACTCACTTTAGAGCAACTGACACTAACTTTTCCTGGCATCGGGTCGCTGATTACTTTCCTACAATTCGTCATAATCTCTCTGCATGGAATTCCGAACCATATAACCTGGACGCGGTATGGTCCGCGATTCAAACCGCGTCGGATACCACTTCTTCCATATCTTGGCCAGGTCTCCTTGTTCTACCTTATTTCTCTCTTAAACAATGCGGCATTCGCCTACAACATACCGATGCCTGTCCATATCATCTTCCGTAGTGGGGGCTTGGTTGTCAGTATGATCCTTGGCTGGCTTGTTTCCAAGAAACGGTGAGTCCGGCACCCATGATCTTTTGCGCCCAGTCCTTATATCGATCCGTCAGGTACAATCTACTGCAGGTCGTCTCCGTCTTTCTAGTCACAGTGGGGGTGGCTTTGACAACATTGTCGGCTTCACAATCACCCTCGAGCAAGGACCATTCGTTCAGAACACCTCATGAACCCTCCAAGTACATCACTGGTATTGGGATCCTCTCGTTGGCTCTCCTTCTGTCGGGGTTCCTAGGCATACTCCAGGATTGGACGTACTCCACGTATGGAAGACCGACCTCGACTCCCACACCTTCGAAGAAAGGTAAAGGAAAGCGCAGCAAAGTTACTCCCAAACCTCAGAGTGCCAACGCATCTGCAACATGGCAAGAATCCATGTTTTACCTCCACTTCCTTGGCCTTCCAATGTTCTTTCCCCTCCTCGGTAACATAAGAGAGCAATTCTCAACAATCAATTACGGCTCCCCTCGTACGCTTTTCAAGGTCCCCATCCCATTCCTTTCATCGCTGCTGGTTAGCTTCTTCCCTTCCACCGGTGGAACGAAGAGCCCTATCCCTCCTCCGTATCGTTTGCCCTCCCTCGACTGGCTCGTTCCAGAATTCGTAAAGAACAATTCCTTCGTATATCCGACATCATCGTCATCATCCTCCCTCCACTCCAACCCCACGACAGATGCTCTCACACTCTCGATTCCAAAACCTTACCTCCCCCTCGTCCTCAACACCATCACACAACTATTTTGCGTCGCAGGTGTAAACCGGTTAACGACACGCGTCAGTAACCTCACAGTCACCCTTGTCCTCGTTGTTCGCAAAGCCGTGAGCTTGGTGATTAGCTTGAAAGGGCGAGCAATCGTGGATGCAGTTCTAGGGGCTTTCGGGTCCGTCAACTATGGGCCAGCTTCCGACACTTTATCAGCGGCGGGAGGTGTCGTTAGGACACTTCTCGGCCTCGACGTTCAGCCCACGGGAAGTAAACAACCTCCGGCTGTCAATGAAGCGATGTTATGGAGCGGAGCTGCACTTGTCCTTTTGGGCACCATCTCATATTCGATTGCGACTGGTCGAGCGAAGAAGAGCGAGACCAAGAAGGGGAAGACGGACTGATTGGTCACTCATGTATGTACTCAAGTACTAGTATACTACTAATTAATTTATTCGGGAGTTTATTTAACTGTCCGTCAATCTGTTATATACCATTTGCGGCTTCTTGGACGAGATGGACGAGATGGACGAGAGACAGTTTTGTTCCAAATACGATGTTCATGAGGCAACAGGCAGATAGTTATTTGCATCGCTCAAGCTGGACTTGGCGATTTTACGATATGCTACATTACTTATTACATGTGGAAAAGTTGTACACGAAGGGAATCGGAGAGGGCCAGATGCTGTATTTGCCTTTAGAGTTTTTTGGCATTGTCTTCGTTAACCCAGAAGATTCCTTTCTGCTGTTCGGCATCCTTCAG
>FTPT01000091.1:23755-50584 GCA_900156845.1 Coprinopsis strossmayeri
CCGTCGCCGAATACATGGGCAAAGACACGGGTGCCATCCTCGCGAACGTGCAGAGGGCCGAGGAGTGGCTGGGTAAGAATGTGCATCAGGACGATATCTATAACTGATTGTGGCTTGACTCACGAGGTTGAGCATTTCCATGTACACAGAGGTTACCAGAGATGTCCAGGTGAGCCCGTCTCCAGTGGGGTCGGATTCTTGAGCCTTAAGCCAATCGCTCACGGCGCCCTTACCATCGTAGTGCTCGGCTTTGTATTGTTGGTCGTAGCCACCCAACTGTGCCCATGGTCAGCATGGACTCAGAGAGGGGGGGCCAGCTTGGAACTAACCTTGAGGCCATAGTCAAGACTGCTCCAGATCCAGTGGCGCATGGTCTTGTTCCGCTTTGCGGCTTCGTAGAGCTTGATAGCAGCCCAGATCTCTTTTTCCTCGCCGACACTGTAGGTGTCCAAGTTGACAAAAGCGCCATAGCAGCCCTCGAAGAAGCTGGCCATTTCCTTCCTGTTGTAGAAAGAGCCTAGATAATCATTAATGAGACGGCAGGCAAGTGTAAAGACACGAAGACAGTATTAACCTTGGTAGATTTCGGCTCCCAATTCTGCCAACTCCTTCGCCCTCCAGTGGTCGGGCTCGCGAGTCAAAGCACGGACGCGATACTGAGAGGGAGTGCCATCGGGGTTGGGGCCCAAGAGGTCCTTAACGATATATCGTCCTTGGGCACCAGTGGCGCCAATGACGAGGATCAATTTCTTCTCGGTGGTGGCGGCCATGTTGGTTCAAAGTGAACTGAGTAAGAGTGCAGTCCGCAGAAGACAAGAGGGTACGGTGATGGTTCGAACTCTGAGCTTCATGGCCAGATTAAATAGCTGCCCAAAGACAGGAGGCGCCAATTGAGGATATCCGGGTCTAGTCAAACTAGCAACTGTCATGATATGTCCAGTTACCGCGAGTCGCGTAATAGGTGATGTCTATCACGGAGTGTACCTAACTCCAGTCATGTATGTAGGCCGACCCGCATCGGCAAGGGTTCAACTCGCGGGGCTATTGTACATACAGGTTCGCAGCTACTTCGAAGTGGATCATACTAGACAACTATGACAGGTCGGATGCGATCGAACCCAGAATAGCAGCTCCCCGCCAACATAATCAGTGACACCCTTCCAAAAAGACCTCGTTCCCTGAGGCACATGGTAAGGGTTTGTACGTGCGTTCGATGTGATATATCCATTTAGATGTCTAAAGTGTGAAAAGCGCATGATGAGCAGGCAGAGAAAAGAAAGACATTCATCCCTCTGGTTGGTGATTTTTGAATCCTCCGAGTCGGAGTCTATTCTCGACTGACTACCTGTGCACATGCTAGTGGGTAACATAGAACACGACAGCAAACACGAGTCGCTAAGAAAGTGATCCGAGGTCCACTGGCATCTATGGGTCTTTGGACCAGATCCGACTCGGACAACCAAATGGCTCTCCGTCGCTCTTTCGACAAGATGTAGAGATTATTATCTCTGTTTTATCATCCCTGTTTTCATGTTCTACCGCTCCATTCCTCTACCAGGGCCTGCGTGCAAATGACCAGCATTGTCCGGTCACTTCGGCTTTGGCGGCCAACTGGGTGTTTCGTCCGTCCTAGCTCCCATCGATTCAGGCAATCAAATGCAAGCTTTTCCATTGACCTCATAACATAAATCATAACATAAAACAAGCTTCTTTATCTTAACGCAGCATAAGTGTACGAAAATACAGGGATTCTTCCGGTTTCCCGCCGAAGGGTCTACTGAGCGCCCGAGGGTGCAACCACTTCTTTCCTGGCTCCGTTACACAATTACCCTCCTTTCTTCCCTGTTCATCGGCAGGATTAGACAAGGCAACTACGCCCGTGCCGCTAACTACGAAAAAAAAACAATAGACCTGTACGTACCAGTGGAGTTTAGGTTTCGTACAACCGATATGTACTGCACTTCTGGATGTAGTTCAGGTGCCAGGAACGTGGAGATAGAAGTACGTTCGTAACAGGATACTATCATGGCTGCTACGTACGAAGTTTGATTGGCATATGGAAGCGCCCACGACTATTGCGGCATAGACCGTAGTCGGCGGGTTGACTAGATCTGTCCTTCCTGCACTTCGGTAGAATTTGGTTAGAACGTGTGTTTTGTTATTCAATACTATTGATATCGCGCCATACGTGTACGTTACAGTACACTCAAGGTACCACCAATTTTGCTACCATCTCCCAGCTAGCCACCACATTACTTCAAGTTTGATTATGAATCAGTCCCAAGTCGCCCGAGTAAGCTCCCTGGATGATAGGCCTCGATCGCAGGAGCGAAGTGCAGTGGACCGGAGTGCTATTAGGCCCTTCGCCATCGGGGTAAATAGATAGCCATCCATATAATGCGTTGAATGAAGATTTCGTAGAGACAGTGGGCCCTGCCCCGAATGGTTATGATATGTTATGATAGTGGTCGGCATAGAGAGGTTCCAAGGCTGTCCCTGGCTTGAATCGCTTGGCCATAGGCACAGAAGGGAACCCGAGAGATCAAGAAGCCTCGGGCACAGAGTGTCGCTGCCGATCATGATTGAGGATCACCGGCACCCGCAGCGGGCGTCGAGGACATCATTAATATTAATATTGAACGCCTCATAAACTCCTTTGTCCATTTGTATACATAACCAAAAGGGGCTGAACAGGGGTGAACCCAGTTATGCATTGGATCTTTCGATCATTTTGGGCTAAAAATAAGCGGTTTCCTTGATAGGGACAAGTCAAATCTGTGGGGGAGGAAATATGGAAACAAGGGAAAGAGCAAATGCAGGTGTTAGGCATATTATCCAATAGCGGGACGTATCCAGATCCTTTCAGTGACAGGTTTGTTCTTGATATTTGAAACCATCTTGTCGCGAAAGGGACACAAGAGATAGAGGCCTGTGGGGTGTTGCCACACGTAGAGTGCATTGAGATAGGCTTCGGTCATTGATTGCCAAAACGGGAAGCGAGAGGAACCCGAACTAGATCCTTACCGCGCTCAGAATAATTGTGTGCGCCATCCCCGCTCATGCTGGTGTACTCGTCTCTGACCCCTACTTCCTGGGTGTCCGAACTATGTTCTAGTCTAACTGGTTCAAGTATGACCCTTAGGTGAAGAGCAGTGAAGTTCTCGACAGCGTCACTGTTACGGTAGTCCCTCATCTGATCCGTCGTTCTGGTCCACAGGGTCTCCACAACATGTTGCCCGAGTCCAGCAGTGCGTCGCGTCGACTAGTGTCAGTGCCACTGATACCCTTCAAGCTACAGCCAAGGCAACTATCGAGGAGGTTCCCCTTCTGCACTTATGCTTGATAGTGTATATGAAACGAGTCAGGGAGCTCGGCTACCTACACCCCGTCTTCCCTCCAAGCGCTTTTGTTGACACATTTAGCGGATACATGGATCCGAAGGCCTTCAGATTCCAGTACATATCTTCTCATCACATCAGGGAGTTTTGATAAAGTTCTCGAAGCTTGAAGCTTGAAGCCAAGTACACACAAACAAGGAGTTCACGGAGAACCTCTGTTGGAAGCCATACCAACTCACGGGGCCCATCATGGAGAGTATCTTGTGCCGGGTTCGTATGTCATAAACATAAGCCTACTTAATCTCCGGTGGTGATGAAAGTGAGATTAAGAAAGGTCGATACTGTAGTGTTTCGGCGGCTATGCTCACGTTGAGTTCCTTGGTACGGGCGCACCTGAAAGTGACATAGAAACCTTGTTAGTAGTACATTGGGTGCCAGTACTCAACTTTGTAACTCAGAGGATCCCTCGCCTCACATCGCGTTCAGATAACTTTCCTCAGATCCATTCTCGGTACTTAGATGACCTATATACGGCACTCGGAGGCTACGGTCCTGGATCCACGCGGGTCTGAAGGCAACCAGTGGCTCATTCTCATTAAGCAGATACCGCCGAATGTGGACGGATCGAGAACGCATGACAAACAGCATAGGTGACAAAGCTTGCTATAAATGTCTGCAACTATGAATAAAAGTCCATCGTTGTTTGCGTTGTGAGCGGCATACTACATAAGTATAGACGGAAGCAGGCTGTGGTTTGACTGAGCGTTATGACCGGCATCATGCCCGTCAGCACCGGATTTGGCGGCATAACTTGGGGTTGAACGTTGAGCGTTGAGATCAGAGGTCCTCAGGCAACGGTCCTCTTGAATAGCAGCCATATCTTACTGTATTCAACACTGCTGTTTGGAGAAGGGCATATCGGCCATGGGCCGAACCGGCTTGAAAATGATTCGGATTGTTGGGCTCAAATTGCGGTGCAGACGACAGGTCCGTAGAGGAAGACAGAGCGTTGCCACCACATCCTATGATTTCAGTGGAGTCTCTTCTTTCGCCCACCGTCCCTTCTCCAAGGTCCATGAACTTGGTTCCCAGGGTAACATCGAGATTTGGACTTGCCCACCATCGCCTTGGATCCTCGACAAATGCTACAAAAGCGTCATAATCAAAATTCTCCTCGGGTTGGGGCTCTGCGAATTGATCATAGGTGGCATCTTGAGTGAGCACGAACTGGGCTAGATGCGGTAAAACAACTCCGAATTTAGAACGTCGAAGGAGAAGCCCCAGGAATTCTCCATGGAAGGTGACGCCAAACTCGAAGTAAGCAAATTTCAAGTACAGGAAGCGGAGAGTCGGTAGGGCTGCGAGAACATTGGCCAGATCGTTGTCCGAAGCTGGGACTGCATTAAGGCAAAAGCGGTTGAGTTGAGTACCGACCATCTGCGGAACATTTCTGAGTATATTGGCGCCATGCTCGAGTTCGATGTCATCTGGGTCGAAGCGCGGACCACCTATCCAAAGTGCTTCTATTGCAGGACAGTGAATTGTCGAAAGTTGGCCATCCGCGAGCATGAGGTCCTCAATCCACAGGTCCTTGAGACTGGGATGGTTAATGCGGTGGGGAGGAAGCAGTGGGCTATCCGCATAGATCAGCCTTACTTCGAGCTCCAATCGCTGCAATGTTGGGATTCGAGACAAAATTCCATGTAGTAGAGGTTCATCTTGCATGCCTATATCGTCCGAAATCTCCAGATAGGTAAGACAGGAAAATGATAGATGGGATAGTAGGGCCGACACGCGTAGAGCGTCCAAGGTGCCCAGATGTAATTTTTGTAAATTAGGAAACACATCGCAAATGGGCGGAGTGTCTGGTGTCTTTGTCTCTGGCGAAGGTGCATCGTCCATCCGAAGTTGTACCATGAGCTCTTCCACATTTCCAAAGCAGTCGAATCCCGTCGTTTTTCTCTTCTCAATTGCTGCTTGAAATAACGGAATTGGCCATTGGGCTTTTCTGAGGAACCTCAAGTTAAGGAGTCGCCAGCGGTCGCAAGACAAAATCAATATATCAAGGCGAGAGCAATCAGTTGGGAAACTCGAACGATAGGTAAAAAGGCCGAGTTGAAGTGGGAGGTTTCCAGAACGACTATAGAGCCTTTCAATAGATGGCACCATTTTCTCCAAGTCCGCGTCCCCTCTGACCCTGAATCCAAAAGATGTCCAGAACCTAGGCTCTCTCATGATTATGCCATGCCACATCCGACAAACGAGAGAGAAGCGGATGATCTCGTCAACGGACGCTGCTGGCAAAATTGAAAGATCTGATGCTTCAAGCAGTATACTGCATAGAAGTTCTGGCGGTAGAGTCTGGATTGGTGGGGTCAAGCGGCTCATTATTGCCATTTTGACGTTCGCGAAGGCAATTAATAAACAGATTCTTGGAGGTTTAACGATTCGCCATCATTTAACAATAATGGTTGAGACTGATATCTGAGCTACTCACCGAAAATTTGTGTAGGGCAAGATATGAGCGAGAGGAAGTCGTGAAAGAACGATGAGTGGCAACTTGGGAGAGTTCGTGAAAGTCTTTCCGGATAATACCGGATTTGATGGGATCAGGAATCGGCAAAGACTATGTAGGCTTTTCAAAATACAGTAGTACTAGGCTTGCACCGTAGATTAGAGTGAAAACAACATTTCATTGACATTGGAGAAAAACCTATGCCGTTATGTCCAAGGATATTTACCCCGTTTGGACAACTCAGTCGTTCAAACCTTCAAGGTTGACCACATGCACTATTGTATGTATTTTAGTCAAAGGAACCGTAGATAGAGATCTATTCTTCTGGACCCTCCACTGTGTACATACTCAAAAACGTGTGGCCGCTCATCCAGCGAGGCAATATTAGACACTAGCTTTCAGATTCGAACCTATAACTTCAAATTGGCGCCCTGAACGTGACTACCAAACCAGGAGTTGAACGTTGAGGTCAGAGGTCTTCCTCGGGCAATGATCCTCTTGAATAACAGCCATAATTCGTTGTCTTCAACACTGCTATCTGAAGAAGGGCATATCGGTCATGGATCGAACCGGGTTGTGAATATGACACGGATGACAGGTACTGGGGGTCGGAAGACAGAACATTGTTCTCGTATCCTGCGATTTCAGCCGAGTACCTTCCTTCAGCCACTGTCCCCTTTCCACAGTCTGCAGCCATGTTTTCCTGTGCAATGTTAGTAAGATCTGTACTTGCCCACCATCGCCTTGAATCCTCGACAAATGCTACAAAAGCGTCATAATCAAATTTCTTTTTCGGTATGGACTCCTCTCCTCGTTCATCTTCATTGTCTTCATTGTCTTCGTCTTCGTCTTCGTCTTCACCCTCATTTTCATCTTCGCCTTCGCCTTCACCTCTGCCTTCACCTTCGTCTTTATTGTCATCATCATCATCATCACAGTCGCCGTAGTCTTGAATCAGTGTGAACTGGGTCAGGTTAGGCAAAACTGGCTCGAATTTAGAGCGGTGAAGGAGAAGTCTCAGAAAGCTTCCGTGGCAGATCACACCAAATTCAAAGGAAGCAAAATGCAAGGAAAGGGAGCGTACAGTTGGCAGGGCTGTAAGGGCGTTGGCGAAATCGATGTCCGAAGCTGGGACTGCATGAAGGTATAAGTGGCGAAGTTGACTACCAACCATTTGCGGAATATTCCTGAGTATATCGCTACCATGCTCGATATATATGTCGTCTGGTAGGTAGCGTGGGCCACCTAGATAAAGTTCTTCTATTGCAGGGCAGTGTATTGTTGCAAGTTGGCCAACCGTGATCATGAGATCCAGTACGAATAAGTGCTGGAGGCTTGCATGGTTAACGCGATCCGGAGGGAGCGGTGGTTCATCATCATACCACAACCTCCCCTCTATGCTCAATTGTTTCAGTGTCGGGATCCGGGATAAGATTCCATGCAGCAGAGAAGCGTCCTGAGTGCCTATATTCCCGCTCCTCATGTCCAGATAGGTCAGACATTGGAAAGATAAATGGGATAGTAGTACCGAGACGTTCGGAGTGTCGATTGGGCTCATACGCAATGTTTGCAAGTTAAGAAAGACATAGTCAAGCCGTAGAGCTCCTGACTTCTCCGTCAACAACGGCGAATCGTCCCCGTATGGAATTTGGATCAGGAGTTCTTCCACGTTTCTAAAGCAGTCGAAGCCTGTTGCTTTCTTCTCGATGGCCAAACGAAATAACGGAATGGGCCACTCGATGCCTGGAGGTGGCCTCAAGTTAAGCAGTCGCCACCGGTCGTAAGAGACAATCAATTTGTCGAGGCGAGAGCAATCAATTTGGGAGGCCGAAGGATAGGGAAAAAGACCTAGTTCGAGTGGGAGGTTTCCAGAACGACCATAGTACTTTTCAACCAATGGTACCAGTTTCCCGAAGTCGGTCTCCTCTCTAATGCTGAATCCAAAAGACGTCCAGAACCTAGGATCTTTCAAGATTACGCTGCGCCACGTCTGGCAAACTAGAGAGAAGCGCTCGATGTCCTGAACGGATTTCCTTGGCGAAACTGAAAGTTCAGAGGCAGAAAGCAGTACATCGGAGAGGAGTTCTGTCGGTAGAGTGTAAATTGGTGGGATCAAGCGGCTCAATACTGCCATATTGAGGTTCGAGAAGGGGCGACAAGCGGAATTCGCGTGTTCCTAAGTAGGACGAGTGTTATCAGCTTTAACAGCTGAAACTGAGATATGGAGAAAACCGCTTAGAGGTTTATACAGAGTAAGAGTGCAAATCAGCGGAAATTATGAAAGCAAGGAAGCGATGGTGGCGAAGACGAAAAGCCTCTTGCTTATAACCTGGACTCGGATTGGACTCGGACCAGCGAAGGTCCTGCGCAGACAACACCGGATTTGATGGGGATGGGATCAGGGATCCAGTTGTCAGGGTCCCACTGGCAGTCCCGCTCCTGGTTCCCTGATTTAAACGGAGCCTCTTGCTGCGTCGTTGACTTGGGTATCCAGTTGGTTACGTTGTACTCTCATGTCCTCGGTTTCTGGTGTACTCTCCCCTCTGTGAAGCGACGGCCATTGACGTCAGGGACTTAATTGAAGTTGGCGACCGTTTAATTTGAACTTAAATTTGATGGGAACTCCTCCCCCAAAGTCCAGGATGACGGAAGAGACTGTCGACGCCTTTCCTGGAGAATACTTCCAGATTTCGATTAGTCTGCGAAGGTATAGAGTATAAATAGCATTGTACGAAATTTTCCTTCAGAAAGAAAACGAATCCAAGCAAAAAGATTCTACATCCTCTCACTCGCCGTCTCAAACTCCAGGGGTCTGCCCTCTTCAGCCTTAATTTTCTCGATCAACTGGTCGCATTTGTCGACAAGGGCCCGGCCTTCGTCTTGGTTTGCTAACCAGGCTTTTACCGGCGTCAATCCGACACGCTCCTTGCCCCATCTGTCGGTTTCGGCACCATATCGCACTGGAGGAGCATTGAGTTGAGAAAAAAATGCTAGATAGGCGAGGGGGACGAGGGAAAGGTGAACTGTGGCAACGGCCGCTTTATACGGGTCAATGGGGTGGTGCGGGGAGCCAAAGAAACGCGCCTGCGACGGCGATAAGTCAGGCTTTGCGTCGAGAAATACGGAATGTGCACATACCACGTAAAACAACCACCGCTTGACAATGTCTAGCATAGGTCCAATGAGGGCTGAAGCGACGTTCGTTGACGTTACGCCTGGTTGAGCAATGAAATGTCGAATAGGAAGCTTTCCTCCTTCCTTGTACGATGCGAGTGCCTTCTTGTCTAACGTAGTGGCAATCAAGTCGATTTGATACTTGGAGCTTTCATACGAATGCTCTGTTGTGCGTAGTTGCCAATCTTCTGAGTCGTAGAACTTTGGACTAGCTTCCAGAGAGGAACACCAAATGACACGGCCACCAGCGGGTGATGAGGAGAGGTGCGATTCGAGTTCGCGGAACTGAGGTAGTGTTAGAGAGAGAGAATTAACTTAAAGGAAGAGGATGGGCGTACGAGAGCAAAGTGGCCGAATAGATTGCATTGCCAGACCCAGCCCAGTCCATCTATGCTGAGCTCGCCCTTGTGCTGTAGATAATACGTTGGTGCCGTTACAGCTTGCATAGGGGAAGAAAGGAGCTGTTTGAAGAGTCCTATCCACTCCAGTCCACTGAAACTTGCCAGACCCGCATTCCAGGCCAGATGCGACACGTAAGGGTACCTATAACAGCCAAAAAGAAAGAGTCGACAGGTCAAACAATCAAATCCGACCCTCCAGCCGAATGGTATTCACACCTACTTTTCCTTTATGGTTTTTGCAAACTCAAATACTGTTTTTATGGACGCCAGGTCCAGGTATTGAACTTGGATCTCCAAGTTCTTTCGTAATTCCTCCGCTCGACCTGTATACCCCTGCCGCGTTCGTGCAGTAGCAACATGGCGATCAAAGAACGTCAGCAAGTCCTCTCGGGCCGTCTCAGCACGTTTCACGCTCCTGCATGCCATGATAAGAGTCAGGGCAGGAGTAAAGTTGGCTCGTGGTATAGGTTCGCCATCTTGCTGAGGAGCATCCGAGAAAGCTTGAGGATTGCTGTCCGGTGGTACTTCCTCGGAAAGCTGGACAAGTAATCGTTGGCAGATCCCATAACCTACTCCGCTGGTGTCGTTCTGTGTCAGATTCTAGTCAATATGAACAGCAAAGTGTACTGACCCATTTGCACCCGTTACAATGATAATGGGTCTATAGGGAACGTCCGACATTGTGGACAACGTCGACAGCGGACCACGGTCGTACCACAAACCCACCTCGCGTCGGTGCCACTGCCATGATCAGTGATCCGGTCATTCTCACGCGGCAGCCCCGACGCTATCCGCCGTGCAGTGGCTAGCGCTCTGTCTCGCTCTGTTCCCTCCGTCGTCGTACAGGGTATATCGGTGAGCTCAAAGGTCTTTGTTCTGGTGCTATTGCTTAACCTGATGACTTGAGAACCAGGAACTTGACAATGAACGCGTTAAGCGCTTTCCGTTCGGTGGCAGCTTCAGTGTCACGAGCACAACGGCCCAGAGTCACTTCCCCTGTAGCACAATGCACCTCCGGTGCGCTAGGTGTGGCAGGATTCCACTCAACCCAGGCACTGGGAAAGAAAAAGAAAGCAGCCGTTGGCATCGAGGAGAACGAGGACGGTAACACCAATAAGAAAAAGATCAAAATACCCGAATACAATCCAACGCCAAAACCGCGCCGAGGGAAGAAAATTAACATTCCGTATGTCAGACTGCTCGACCCTACGACCAATACCCCAGGTCCTCTTAGGCCTCTCCAGGAGATTCTCGACTCGGTAGATGAAAACGAGTTTTATGTGGAACTCGTTACAGCACAACCACCAGTGGTCAAACTAGTTGACGTCCACGAATCTCGCCTATCAACTCTCTTGGAACGTCAAAAGAGTAAACGAGGCGCAGGACAGAGGGATATGCATAAAGAAGCACAGCTTACTTGGACCATGTCTGAAGGAGACGAGAGGCACAAACTCCAGAAGGTCCGGGATGACTTGGAGAAGGGGTATAAGGTCGACGTTGTCTATTCACCAAAGAAGGGCACCAAACCCCCACCCCAAATCGAAATGCAGTTTAAGTTGAAGGAGATTGCAAAGAGATTCGAGGATATCGCGAAGGAATGGAAAACGCACGAAATTGACAAGCGTATGGGAGTACTCTACCTGCAGAGTAAAGTCAAAGTAACGACGAAGGTGGACCGTGAAGAGCTGAAAGAATCAATACCCAAGAAGGTTTTGGAACGGGAGCAGCGCAAGGCGAAGGGCCTCCAGACACAGCAACAGAACGTACCATTAGAAGATACCTATAAGAATCTCTGGAAATCATAGTATTCGACGCGAGAAGTAGCCTGCTTATTATAATGCTGTAATTTAATGCACAAATCTATCAACATTTTACATTCCCTCTCGTCGTACACGCGTCCGAACTATAATAGCTCTCCATTTCGCCCTCTTCGCTCTCAACCTGAACAGCGACCTATTCCTCCATCGTGCGAAACTCTTCTCCCCTTCCTCTTCAACAACCCCATTGCCTTCGATGTTGTATTGAATTCCATGGCCAACGAAATGTGGTCTCAAAGCAGGGGGAATCGGGAATCCCCACGCAACCATGTCCTTCCCAACTTCAAGAAGCTCATCTCTCGGCTTTCTAGGGAACATACCAGTCCTCTTATACCACATCTCCGCGTTCCTCAGATACCTCTGTGGCTTCCAAAGCCTCGACAACCTTCCACGTGGCAACATATCAGGCTGCCTACCCACAACATCCAACGCAGCATTGAAGAACAACGCATCTGGGACGGGCTGTTTGTGGTCGATGTGAAATTTTCCTGATTTCGGTTCCATGTTTCGAGAGGCGGAATACGCAGTGAGGGTGGAATGGTAGATGGAGATGGCCATTTCGCGGCCTACAGCACCGCGAGTCTTGTCGCCTGATGCCGGACCATCGATGGGTGCCCTGTAGCCACCCCATCCAATGGGAGGTTGCATATTCTCCTTAGCCCCTACAACTAACTTTCCATCTTCTCTCGTGTAGTGACGCAGACGGATGCCGCGTTTAGCTTCTGCTCCGTATATTCTCAGCATAAGCGTATACGCTTCGATGGGGAGTAACCAGGCAGGGAACCCGTCCTGTGTCCAGCTTGCCTCTTCGACAGTTTTCGCCCAGTTCCATACCTTTTCTGCAGTCGACGTATGTCCAGATTTGCATAGGGCATTGAGAACCGACACGAAAACCCTTGGTCCCAGTTCCACGGCGTGCTCGAGGTAATTCCCCCGTGCTCGCTTCTTGGCTTTCTGGGATTTAGCCACAGATGAAGAGTGCTTGCCGTCGTATCCGGGGAGGATATGGTCAATATACTGAACCACCAGGTGAGGCGACCCAGTTGAGATGAGGAAATCAATCTTGCGAATGTATTCGTTGGCTGATTGTTTGTGAATCAACGAGGAGGCATACTGCGCTGCCATGCTCACATCACTTTGCTCTGACGATGATTGATCGAAAGAGGAAGCATGCTTCCATAATTCCTCATCCTTCAGCAGAACTGCTGCCTGGCGATAGATATCGGCAGTGGAAGAATCAGGCCTGAGAGCGGGGACACGCTCAGCCGACATATGCTTTAAGATTTGGTCCGCAAGAGCTGGTGAATGGCGTTGAAGAAGGGCAAATCGCAAAAGATGGTTGTAACTAGACAAATCCAGCGCTGGAAGCATTCCTCCATTCTTCTTGATAGGAGGGCTAAGCGAAGCATGCTTGACGCGAACTGTTGGCAACGAGTGTGAGAGCCTCCCCAAGACTTGCCCGAAGTATAACGATGCCTGGACTTCGCGCAATATGTTGCTACCGGGTTTGTCTGGAACCTTGATTGAACCAGAAACATTCTGCGCCCGGGTGAGAAGACGGAGCAAGGGGCCGATTGACGAGAATGGAATTAGACGGTTGTCGAGAAGGACAGCGAGGTTCGCCAGAGCTTGCAAAGCAGCGTCGTATTGCTCTTCCGTTCTATGGTCTTTAATTCTCAAGGTCCTTTCGATTGATTGCAGGATGTCGTCCAAACGATTCTCCGAGGGCCATGCTGTCACACGGTTGTACAATTCCCTCTGCTTCTTCTTGCCAGAAGACTTGAGTTCCGGACTATTCTTTATAGAGGCTCCATCTGCAGCCACCTCCAAGACTTGGGTGTTCCAATCCCGAACAAGGAGACCGAAAAGGAGGGAAGCCAGGATGATTTCACCGTTGATGACACAGAGGGTGATGAGCGTCTTGAACATGTTGCGAGTCCTTCTTTGGCGGGATTGGCGTGCAATGTTGAGCAAATGAAGTGCGTATGATCCACCAGTATCATTGATGTACGTTCTTTTGAGCGACGCGTTAAGAACATTACGACTCCAAATTTCGCGATGTGGTTTAGGCGGAATGAGAGGTAACTTGGAGACAGGGGAGGTCAAGGTCTCGAATACAGTATCCAGTGTTTTCCAATGCATCCGGATGCCCTGTTTCATGAGCTGCTCGGAGAGGCGAGCCGCTTCTTCGCGGTAGTCTTCACGAAGCAAGCTGTGCAAAAGCGAATGTGCAACCAAGCGTATTGGAGTACCCGGTTGGAAAGGTATAGCTTGGAGTTGGAACGCCTTGGAAGGCATGAAGCCGCTCAGTTTGTCGATAAGGAGAGGAGAGGACTTGTTGCTCGCATGGTGTATTGAATTCAGGACGAGATATGCTTCTCCGAGCTCGCCCTGGGACACTGCGAGCTGAACCGCGCGACTCGCTTCGAATGCGACTTGGCAAGCGCGATATTGGGTAGGAGACTCCTCAACAGCTGCCTTGCCTGGAACTTGAAGAGTCCCAGAGACTCTGGAAACGCCAACATGATCTTGGGAGACAAAAGGGGGAACGACGCCAGCCCATGACGAATTCTGTTGTACTTGAGCTACACCATTGAAAGCCCTGCGAGGTTGCCATATAATATTTTGTCGGAAAAAGTTGGTAGTGATTTGCGGAGGGTTATATGGACGAGAACAGGTGGTTTGCCATCGGAGCACGGTTTCTCTGGCTAATCGTCGCCAGGAAGATTGCATTACATTCACATTACTATTAGACCATTTGTATTAGATCCAATGTTTTGTTACAAGACTACACACACCGGATACCCGCCCAATGTCGACCTGGACTATGCACCACCAACCGCGATGTTGACTGAAAACGCAAGAAGATTTTCGGACGCGGACGGACGATGGCGGTGAGGTCGCGACTCCTTCCTATTTCGGATGGAGCACGTGATGTCCAGCGCAACCTCCACCGCTCCGTCGATGCCGGCATTGTCGTCTCTGTTCATCCGCAAAGGTCTTTAGGTTGTATTCAACTGCGAGGGGTCGTGAAACGTATCAGTCTGTGCCATGAGCTACGAAAGACGCGGAGGCCATTACGGTGGTCGAAGACGCCAGCGAGGTAAGGGCAAACTCGCATTTCATTTTCATTGCTCGTAGATTCGAGTTCAAACGGATTGCAACCCCAGATGACTGGAATCACCAACGACATGAGCCTCAAGAAACGCCGGATGATAGGCTACAGAATGCTATCATCAAATTTGGTGAAGTGGTGAGCTTGTGGTTCGACTGGAATGCCATATTGGTCGTTCACGAGCGCCTATTGCGTAGGATGCCAATGAGGAGCTTCTACGGCTGGAGGCTCAAATCCGCGATCATGTACCCAGGAATATTCCTCTTCTAGCACGAGCATTTCGCATTAGGTGCGTGTCGCTTTCGCTTTCGTTGAGATGTCATTGAAGGTTTGGCAGCATAACAGAACAACCTTACAAAATACCACATTATGCGACCTTGTTACGGGTCTTGCATAACAAGGGCGATACACCGACCGAAGATGAAATACCTCTGGGCCGGCTTATACTGGAAGACTTCTGGAGAGGCTTCCAAGGATATGTCGATCAACTTGCATGGCGGGAGGCACGGTTATGCGTACGTCCAACCAACCGTGTCTTGGACGGGCAGCCTGACCTAACGTTTCCTACAGATACATTTCTTCGCACATTTGACTGTTGCGAAGCTGATCTCAGCTGACTCTATGCTTGCCCTGCTCCAGTCATTCACCGCTGTCTTGGACGAATTTGGCGTTTCTAATGGACGGGCAAAGCGCGCGGCACTATGTGCAGGCGAAGGCCTCTTAATTGTGGGTTCCATTTCTGTTCTCTTACGTGTCAGAATTGACTTGATTGCAACAGGGCGGGCCTGTTTTGAAAGCCCAGTCCCCAACTTCCACAACTGGCATCATCAATGCTATTCAAGCCTACGCTGATACAACAACCTCCCAACAGTGGCTCGTCGCGCCTGTCTGCCCTATCTCTTCAGACGGTCCCTCTCAAGACAACACCATCGAGGTTATTGTTGGAATCAACACTTGTCGAGGTTGTCTGAACTCATGTCTTTTATAGTTTCTCGATATGCTCCTCACAACCCTCCGAACACTGGACGAAACCGACTTTGAAGAAACCAAAAACTGTCTCCCCCGACCCTACGAAATCTATCCTCCGTTTGATCCTTCGGTTCTGAAACCTTATGATTTGCCACCAGTTCTTGTCCCTCCTGAAGTTATGGACCTGGATTTGTCGCCCGACGAAGCTGAGACTGTAATTAAGAAAGATGAATGGCCCGAATACTTCATTCGTTTGTTCCCAAGCGATGTAAGTCCTTGAATCGTAAATCGTTCTTCTTGAAATGACCGGTGCATAATTGATACCCAGGTTTCTCCTGATTACACGAATCCCGTTGGATACTTGATTCGAACAACTATTTTGGACATTGTTGATATCTTCGAAGTTAACAGAAAGGAATGTGCTCGACTGCTATTGGAGTACCCAAAGTGGAACCTTCCTGGGACATTTAAACCAAAGCCGGGCTCTACCATCGCCATTGAACCCGCCCCAGGAAAAGATTGGCAACTTGAAAGTACTATTATTGAAGTCAGTTTTCTCTGTATCTCACATGCCGGCCTCTTACTAACACGTAACGCAGACCATCCTTTCAACTTATCTACTTCTTCCAGAGTCATCCCGCAAATCAATTTACTATATCAGTCTCATAACCGAGATCTGCAAACTCTCACCATCCACAGTGGGACCTGCTGTGGGAAAATCCATACGTCGGTTATACAATTCCTTGGCTGAAGGATTGGACGTCGAATCTGCCCGTAAATTCGCTGAGTGGTTTGCGGTTCATATGAGTAACTTCGGATTCCAATGGGTCTGGAAAGAATGGCAAGTAGTTCTCCATTTCCATTGAAGCCGCTTTGTAACCGGGTTCGCTTGCAGGGTGCCAGATCTTTCTCTTACCGTCCAGCACCCCAAACGAGCGTTTATGCGCAGAGCCATCGAATTCGAGACACGACTGGCATATCATGAACGTATCTTCAAAACATTGCCGGAGGCGATGCAAAGTTCCGATGCATATGTGATCCCCGAGAGTGGTCCTAGCCCTGCATTTGAATACGAAGATCCATGTAAGCCTTTTATCTCTATTTATGGATCCTTTCTAATAATCATTCAGCACATCCTCACCATGATGCTGCCCAAGGTATTCTCAACCTGTTCCGAGGCAGAGCCAAGGCCGAAGACGTTATTTCGCATCTCGACGAGTTACGAAGCGGTTTTGAGTCCTCAGACGAACACATCAATGTCGACGGCTTAGTCAGGTCTATCGCCATCCAATCCCTCCTCCACATCGGATCTCGGTCCTTTTCCCACCTTCTGAATGCCATCGAGCGGTACCTTCCCTTACTCCGCAGTTTGGCGGGCGTCAGTGCCCCTACTACCACGGGGGCAACGGTCTCGACTGCGAGCTCTAGCCCGGAGGCACGTACCGAGATCCTTTCCGCCGCAGCCTCGTTCTGGAAACACAACCGCCAAATGGTGGGAATCGTCTTTGACAAGCTCATGCAATACCAGATTGTGGATCCCACTGATATTGTGGCTTGGACATTCCTCAACGGGGCAGCTGTCGGGCAACTGACGGAGTTGGCCGGCCCCATGAATCTTAGTGCGTTTGAGTGGGATTTGTTGAGAGCTGCCATCGACAAGGCGAATGGGCGCGTTGTCGCTGCCAAGCGGAAGATCACACAGTTGAGGAAGGAGGCCGATGATAAGCGTGCACAGGCGAAGGCTGTTGCTGATCACGGCAATAACATGGAAATGGATGTTGAAGCCAAAGAAGGTGCGTTGCATTTTTGCCTCGCGTGAATAAACTGTTTTGATATTTTAGCAGAGGAAAACATTGACGACCCACAACTTGTCACGGCGATGAAGGCTTGGTCCAGTCTAAAGAAGGAACAAAAAATGGCATTGTCGAGGACGTTGGAAGGATTTGTGGAGAGCTTAGCTCCTTCTGCTACTGCTCTTCATCCTAATCCCCATGCTCGAACTGTGATCCAGGAGGATGCTTGGGAGAACCGGGCAACATGGGGCAGGGACGAGTGGAACGCGTGGGAGACTTGGGGATGGTACAAGCAGTTCTGCCGAGCGGTAAGAGCGCCGTTTCCTCGTTGCATTCCAAGGTTGCTGATCAAACTCGAACCAGTATGCACCTTACTTGCGGACATATGTCAACACCCTCTACACTGTTTCGTTCTCGCGGTTTGAGGGCATCAACGAACCGGGAGCAGACATGCTGAAGAAGATCTGGAATATCGCTACTGGACAGGATGCCTAACCGATTTTGGAGCAAGCATCTTGAAGAATCATCATTGGACCATATGTCTACCGCCCGATTTCTATCCCTTTATTTTTATTTTCTTTTAGCTTCCCCTTTTTTGGCTTGACCCGTTCCTTTTCTTAGGTAGGTTGGTCATCGTATGAATAATGGGGATTGGTGCTGACTGATGTTTGCAGGCTTCGGTGTATATTTACATTAGCCACCGCAATGATAAAAAACCCTCGGCGATTTCTAGTATACGCTTGGATGTTCACTGAGCTTGGAAGCGCCGTAAATCCAGGACAGTTGTTGGGATCATAAAAGAAGAAAGCCCTGCATCTCTGTAGACCTTGAACATCCCGGCTTCTTCGGTTTTTTCCACGTATCCGGACTCGAAATTTGTTTGAAAGAGGTGTGAGGAAGATTAAGCCAATACAAGCAATGAAGTACTGTAACGACAGCTCGCAGCGCTATTTTTACTAATGGTTAGCATCAATGATTACATTCACTTTCTTATCTTAGGTTTAGACTTCCTCAGGTGGTGCAGATTCATATCTAATCGCAAATCGACAACCTAGATATGTAGGAAATTGCGACATCCCAGATCGACAGCTCCGCAGTCCGCGTGGAGTCTTTTATCGCCCGGATTGTTTCACTCCGTGCCATCCAGACACCTGGGCAACTTGGAACAGTTCGAACCTCTGGCTAGAAGAACCCCGCTATATTGAACGTCAGTCAACACCCGACGGGAGAAGCACATATTCTCGTAAATGCTAAACCAGAGCTAGATGGACCACTGGTCAGTGTTCTCGGCCTTCCTTGGTCTATCCCGGCGGAATGATGAATCCTGCTGCCATTTGCTTCTCTCTTCCACCGTAACAGATATCTCAATCGGGCACCTTCATTAGTAGGACAAGAACAGCGTTGGTATATGCTAGATTATTGGCCTCATCTTGAATATACTAAGATCAGAACAGGTGATACCCTGTTCCTACCTACAGCGTGTTATATGATTCCTGAAACACTGTATAAGGCTGCCAGCTTACTACGGTTCCCCTAACGTACATATGCACCCGCCACTAACAGAATATCCAAGCTATTCTGTTATGTGCCTTTTGGCGGAGCTTTTTCTGGCGGTCTTCCACGCTGCAGCTCTTGGAGAGAAGACTGCTTCTTCCAGTCCAACAGTGGGATAGACTAGGCCTACACCAGACATCGAATAAAAGATCTGGTGGCACCCATGATAGACTACTGTCACATAACTTCCCATAACATCCCACAGCGTTTATCCTGATCGACATGGTGATGTTGCACATCCCCTGGAGGCTGGTGGTCCCTGGAAATGTCCCACTGGGATGTCAAGGAGAACAAGGGAGACAGTAAAGACCAAAGAGGTAAAGCAGATGCCATGCTATTTCAATGCCAATCGTGTAGAATATCCTACTATGGCCAGTCTATATTTGCAGGAGCGACCTATGATCACTAACAGAACGACTGGTACCATGTGCTGAACATCTTTCTCCTTACGTTGTCGGGGACCTTGACTGGCTAAGGGACCCGCAACGTTACCCGGGTATATGGGTTGTGTAATGCCTTGTGTAAAATCGGCAACCTGGCCAAGTTTGGTTCTGTCATCTACTACTACGTAGTAGTGAAAGATATCTTGATCTATCTGAAAGAGACTTGACAATTCATCACGGAGCAGTTGTCTATGGCCTGAAGAATCTGGTAGACAGCGAGAGTCATAATAAAAATTTAGCAACCAGACCTCGAAGGGATTCGAATCACCTCTGCGAACTCGACTCGTCATATCATCTAAGATGTTACGCCCTCCCGCACGTATCGGTTCACCATGCCAAGTCATGGAACAATCCGACTCGGAGGATCCGCCCTGGCCTTATGTAGGAGTTGGGTTCTCGCACTTGGCTGTACTTAGATTGGAAGGAGCATATGCTTAATTATATAGAGACTCCCTTATATGTATCGCAGTGATTACTGTTACCATATTTTTATCAGGGAATTAGGAAAGGCTATCGGCGAAACGCCGACTTGGGCATGAGGATGACTTTATCTAGCTGCCAGAGTCTAACCTAGCTTGTACAACCCCAGTCCGATTATATCTGGCTTTCCTCAACCCTCGAACGATTTCGCGCGGTCTCTTGCTGGTTGACGTTGATTGAAACTCTATCAATTTCCCAGGAGACCGGGACCTCCGTGGTATACACTCGTCACTCTGGGACTTGGCGTTGTGTGATAATGATGGTTTGATCTCATTCTCAACTTGGTTACTCCTGACTTGGCGTAGCTATTTAAATAATGCATATACGGCTCAGAGTATTGGCCATACACCTCACACTGGTTTCTCTTGTCCTCTGTAAACTGAACCTCTCACTCAGTAAACTTCAAACATGTCGAAATTATTGATTCTCGTCATTGGAGCAACAGGTGCCCAAGGGATGGCTGTTGTTTCGAAGCTGCTGGCCCAGAACGAAGACGGCACACCTTCTCCCTTTGCTGTCCGTGCTTTGACTCGCGACCCCACCCACTGGAGGGCGAGGCAGTTGGAAGCCATGGGCGCTAAGTTATATAAAGGTACTATCTCTACACCTTGACTCTGCCTCAGCGTCACTGGTTAATGGTCATCCAGGCTCATTTTACGACATGGAGGAGCAAAAGAAATTCATGGACGGCTGTTATGGTGCTTTCATTAATACAGACACCTATACTGTCGGCGAAGAAAAAGAAATATGGGCCGCCATCAAGCTCTATGAGACTGCACGTCGTACATCAACTATGAGACATTGGCTCTTCAGCAATCTCGACTACGGAAGTAAGGTTGGTACCCGAATGGCTCCCTGAAACTGTTATTTGGTGTTCTAATATTGAGCACAGTTGGGAGACTTTGACCCTCAATATAAATCCGAGCACCATGACGCCAAAGGCGTCGTGAACGACTGGCTTCAAGCGCAACCGTCCTTTTTAGGAGATGGTCTGACCTGGACATCTCTTACAACCTCCGTGTATATGGAGATGCTTAACCTTGTGAGTTGAGGTATATGCTCATGGTTATCCCGTATCTTGACGTCCCTCCCCAGCCCCTCTGCGGACCTCTCAACATCCGCGAAGATGGGACTCGTGTGTTCGCTACCCCAATCCAGGATGGGCATATCCCCATGATTGCTCTATCGGACCTGGCTTGGTGGGTTCGATACATCTTTGAGCACCGCGAAGAGACCTCGGGAGAGGAGCTCCTAGTCGCGAGCGACTGGGTGAGCTGGGACTACCTTGTTGAAACCTTCAAGGAAGTCACCGGGCTTCCAGCGGTTCATAAACGCTTAACACTTGATGAATGGTTTGGTTGTCTGACCGGCCATGATCACCCTATTGCGAACGAGAAAAATTTTGGGGATGGCTCAATAACGATGAAGCAAAGCTTCACGGGATTTTGGTCGTTGTGGAGAGATGATATGGTGAAGCGAGATTTCGACTCTATCCGAAGCATCCATCCCAAATCATTGAAGCTGGCTGACTGGATTAGGCAGACGGAATATAAAGGTGAAGTCCTTTCGTGGACCCCATGTCTGAAGAACGCAGAACAAGAGAAAGGGATTTTTAGAGTCAACAAGGCCGTAGCTTCTTCTCTCTAAACACTCGCATGCAATCGGTAGCGTGTCTTTGTAGTGTGATGCCACTGTTAAATCTGATAGGTAAATTGGCCTTCTTTGTCACGGTTTTCTATTAGCGGCAGTGGTAAGCTTAATGGCTTTAGGTTTCCGATTATCGAGTCTCATGTACCAAATATTTCCGTCCATCATTCCCGACCATCTCGTATAACAAGCCTCTCCCTTGGTCAAGAAATCTCCAGTTAAGATATTTGCTGGATAGAGTTACCCATCGGCTTTCTTCCTAATTATCCCTGTTGTCCCATACGTACTTCCGTGGCCAAGGAATACCGAGTACACGCGTGTTGCCGATCACTATTGATTGATGATCGGTGATCCGTCATCAGTCCATCACCCATAAAGCACCAAGCCCGGCTTTATCCTTGGTGGGAGGTCAGCGAGCAGTCGACCCGAGGACAAGATATGTAGTAGGACAAGGGCGCATCTCGGAGTAGACGCGACGCGCTATTTTGAGATGCTTGTCACAGGGGCATCTCAGGCGGCAGCGCGTCTGCTCTGTCTCCAGACGCTTCTTGCCTTCGTCCACATCGCAAGGAGCCCATCTTGGCTGTCCATCAGACCGTGTTCCTCTCCAGGCATATCCGTGCTCTAGGTCCGGAAAGCTCAGTTTTGCAGCCATTGACACCGAGGCTCTTGTACCAGCATCGGGAAGCGTTCTTTGAGACACTCCTACTACTCTGATGCTCCTCCCATGGCGCTCGGTATGGCTCTGTTTGGTTTTTCCCTCTAGCGACACAAAACCTCCATCTTTCGAAATTCGGACCTACCATGTCCTTTGGAGGTTTCCATCGTACTCTCACTCTCTCCACCTGTCTGTTCATAGGACTTGGTCCTCCTTTCCCTTTTCCCTTTCTCTGCGCTTCTAACCCCTTTCGCACCATCTTATTCTTACGAGTTGACTGCGGGTTGCCACCATCGTTCCTTATATGTTACTTCTTTCAATTAGCGCTATCGATATGCTACCCCGGTCAAGTCTTCTATGTTATAAGCGGCCGCTAGGTCTGATGTGACATTCCAAGGTGGTCAATACAAAATGATAATCAACTTGAAGTTGAGCGCCCATCCCCCTTCATCCAATCAATCCCAGGAACGGTTTCCCCGATATTCTCGCACTGTTGCGGTACTGTAAATCTACTAAAGTTATACATCCTATTTGATAAACTGTATCAATTGGAATGAGGTGTCAACAGTTCGCCATAGAAACCTTTTGAGCTTTCTCCTTCCGTGCTCTGGATTCAAAGCTAATAATACAGTGCCGCAAAAGCACCGCTTACGAGAAACCCCCATGATTGACCCTTTAGTATTCTTGATGGATACAGTGCAGTACATAGTGGACGAGGTCCAGATGTTACCTACAAAGCATCGAATAAATCTAGAGACAGGGTTGATACAGTACTCGCTTCAGACAGCAGCTTAGGAAGGATATCTTATGGGTGCCTTTTGAAGAGGGGCACGGCAGGAGGCACCATCTCGAGGCACTCTCTTATGCCACATTGGTATCAGGTCCGAGAATGTTCTGGAACCGAATCTCTCGAGTCATTATGTAGTTGGTTTTGCATTCGACATATTGAAGTCGGGGTATGTATTACATTCTTTGACCGAAACTATCACACGGCTGCCAGATTCTATGTAAATACCCTTGAGCATGTGGTAACTGGAGGTTGGCCAGCCTAGAAATTTTATAACGTTACTAACATCTGGGGCGATGAGGTGTCACATAACATGGAGCTTTCGGTACGAGTAAATCGACCACCCAACGCGTAAGATTGAAACGAAGCGCATCATCCTTCCCAGTTCTGTGTTGCCCCCGACGGCCGCCTCTAATTAAGGAACACAGTGCAAGTTATACATAGCTCTGGAGCGCGTAGCACTTTGTAGAACGGTCAACTGCTGAAACGGTTTTAGACCCACAACTATAGTTATTATGGAATGCACGCTTCTCTGACTGGATCTGTTATCCGCATTGTCCCCGGTATCACTTACTACCTTTACTACATGAAAACATGCGTAACACTTCCAGGTTTCTGTTGAAACATATCCCCCTTGAGCATTTCGTGCAGCCAAACCCTCGGTTCATGGGTCGGCATGTTCTAAGGAAAGTTGTCTAGCTCGTTGACCCTGAAATTTTGAAACCTCACAGGATACACATCTCCAGCATCACGGTACTTTAGTCGTAAACTTGGAGACTGATACATAATCTCCTCTCTACGTTACAGACCTTTGAGTATACATCTCCAGCATCACTGATATCATGTGTAATGATGCGCAGATACTCTGACATAGTACTCTGCTCTCTGCATTAAAGGGTTTTGTCATCTCCCACGGCAAGGAACGTCGTCGGGATGATGAGTTGATACGTACTCTGCGCCGTACGTGACAGATCTGGATGTTGCTCTCAAATTATGGTACCATCACGTACTAGTGGTTCTTTTATTGAAACGTGCCCCTGTGAAGACGGAACAAAGCGAGAGGGCTCCTGAAAATATAGAAGAGAAAGCACTGAAGGAGTGGCAGCGGTGGTTCGTGGTCATGGCTGCATAGATTTTCAACAGGTCTGACCAGACGGTAGACCTCAGGGTCTTGCTTGCTCTGGGTCGGTATCTGTAGGTGTTGGGTCTATTCAGTATGGTGTCATATCTGCAAGTTATAACTCAAAAACACCGCTTCCCTGCAGCCATGTATGGTCCGAATTTCGTTCCAAGTCGTCCGCCGAGTCCCTTGATCACAGGAGTGCAATTTTAGTGGATAAAAAACTCCATAGGGACAGCCGATTGAGATCCTGTTGCAGTGTTTCGGACTTTACTCTTTGAATTATCGGTTCAAATTCAGCTGGATATACCTTGACTTGGTGGTCTCAAACCTATGATGAGACCACCCGTGTCACCACCGACACTTGCCATAGCAGAATTTGATGCTGCGGGACTGTTTCTGCCTCGGTGAGCCAATAGGGGCTTGGGTATTTTCGAGGCAGGCCGAGCTAGGCCGAGCAAGGGCTTGACCTTGACCACGCAGTTATGTCGATCATGATTGGGGATCCACTTTCACCCGTCTGGATATTAGAAGGCGCCGCTAAACCCCTGCACTCCATAGGTTTAAACAGAAAACAGACGAGATCTTTGACATTGGGGCACCAGGAAACCACCAGGGGTGTCCCTCGATCATTGGTACCTGGATTTATTTAAGTGCACATGAGGTGACTGCGGACCCTCTGGAAATTTCAGTGAATATTGATTGATACCAAATTAGCTGTTTAAGGAAGGGTCATATAATAAAATGAACTTGAATATATAGATATCTATATAAAGACAACCCGATTGAAATTAAAGGTCCATCGGAGTTAAATATATCGTCTCGCCACACTCGGGGTCAAATTTGTGGGTATGGTGTACACACATCCTACGCTGTAAACCACTTACTCCCAGCGTCGGGTGAGAATAATGAAAGTTGAGATAATGTATCAGAGAGTGAGCTCGTTAGTACTTGCTGAAACTATCTGGAGAACCAGCGCCGGAATACAATAAAAATTAGTCGCGGACACGGGTAACTTGAGTCCCGTGGGTACACTCAACTAGCACATCCGCCGACTAGTTCCCGCTACGTAGGTAGATAGCTGAAAGGGGCAGCGCTGTGAAACAGGGGGTTTGACGTCGACATCGATGATAATAGAATAGGAATTTTCCGCGTTTAGGTTGTACAAAAAGTTCTTCCCAGCGGCTAAAAATTTGCTGGAGGACGAGACATATCGAATTCCATGACTGACCTTCGTATTCTCGCGTTGCTCAGCGATACACTATATATCGAGTCAAATGTCATCAGGAACCATGAGGGGAAGGGGGGCATTGACGTAATGCAGTTAGTTCACGACTTCGCATCTCGAGCAATCCTCAGGCTGAGAACACGATTATTCCTTTGCTTTCAATGTCCCGAGAATCGGAGCTGGAAAAAGGACCAGATGTCCATTACGCCCCAGTCTCCTGGTCATGCTGCAGTTAGCCATGCGATGGCTCTGGTACATAGACGCCGGAAATCGGTATACGAAAAAATCCATGAAGGGTCGCGAGAGGCATGCACTCGTCTTCTTCCCCGAGTGGAAAACGGATAGCAAATATGTATATCTCGTGAATTGATTCGACTTTGACAGCAACTAACTACGTATGGACTAGATGGTCCGGTGGAAATGCCTCCGGGGGCAATTACTACCCTTTCATATTATCGGGCATTGAACATGGTGGGGACGGGACAACAATTGACGAATGCACACCCCTTGAGCAGATGTAAAAATGGTTTAGTCTTCTCTGCCCGCTTAGACTGCACTTATCTGCATTCTCCATACCTTTGGTGCATGGATATATCCCATTCGGGCGTGGAAACCGGGCATCATGGTCTAATTAGGGAGAAGGAGGGACACCGACTCGGACCCTCCGTCGAGGCCAGCGCTTAGTTGGGTGTCAGA
The DNA here is from genome assembly GCA_900156845.1 of Coprinopsis strossmayeri. Lineage (NCBI taxonomy): Eukaryota > Fungi > Basidiomycota > Agaricomycetes > Agaricales > Psathyrellaceae > Coprinopsis > Coprinopsis strossmayeri. The sequence continues at coordinate 49,491 of FTPT01000091.1, forward strand.
TTTCGATCTGACTCCCAATCGCTTTCCAACGATCATAGAGCGGCCTCAGACGGCCTCTCGTACTGGTACTCAGGCGCTGATGATGATCTATCAGAATACAGTTGTAGAACGCCCCGAAGAGACCGAAATTTCCGTAATGCACTCTATTAGACCCAAATCAAACTCGTGTTCTTACGATTTGGGGATAGTATTACTATACTTTGACTTCTGTTTGTCTCAATGGCTCTCCTTGGCGCAGCTATTTAAACTGGATGTACAATTGAGAGTTCGAACCATCACCGTATCCTCTCGTCTCCTGCGAACTACACACCTACTCAGACCACTATGGCTGCTACCACCGAGAAGAAATTGATCCTCGTCATTGGAGCCACCGGTGCCCAAGGACGATATATCATTAAGGACCTCTTGCGCCCAAACCCAGATGGCACTCCCTCTCAATATCGCATCCGTGCTTTGACTCGCGAGCCCGACCACTGGAGGGCGAAGGAGTTGGCAGAATTGGGAGCCGAAATCTACCAAGGTTAATACTATCGTCATGTCTTTATACCTCCCCTCCATCTCATTAATAATTATCTAGGCTCTTTCTACGACAGGAAGCAAATGGCTGGCTTCTTCGAGGGCTGCTATGGCGCTTTTGTCAACTTGGACACCTACACTGTTGGCGAGGAAAAAGAGATCTGGGCTGCCATCAAGCTCTACGAAGCCGCAAAGTGGAACAAGACCATGCGCCACTGGATCTGGAGCAGTCTTGACTACGGCCTCAAGGTTAGTTCCAAGCTGCCCCCCCCTCTCTGAATCCATGCTGACCATGGGCACAGTTGGGTGGCTACGACCAACAATACAAAGCCGAGCACTACGATGGTAAGGGCGCCGTGAGCGATTGGCTTAAAGCTCAAGAATCCGACCCCACTGGAGACGGGCTCACCTGGACGTCTCTGGTCACCTCTGTGTACATGGAAATGCTCAACCTCGTGAGTCAAGCCACAATCAGCTATAGGTATCGTCCTGATGTACATTCTTACCCAGCCACTCCTCGGCCCTCTCCACGTCCGCGAGGATGGCACCCGTGTTTTTGCCCATGTATTCGGCGACGG
>FTPT01000091.1:50801-175126 GCA_900156845.1 Coprinopsis strossmayeri
CTGAAGGATGCCGAACAGCAGAAGGGAATCTTCTGGGTCAACGAAGACAATGCCAAAAAGCTCTAAAGATCCAATAATCAACGGTCGACAACGAATTTAATTTCTCTTACGCTGTCATGCAATACATAATGTAACATAACGTCGTCCAAGGCGGATCAAATGAACGGTTCTCTCTTTTTTTAGCGCCATAGAATATTGCGAAGTAGTGAAGGATCTCAAATTGGGAGGAGACTTAGCCAGCTCCGTGCCCTCTCATCTCAGGAGCAACTGGCAGCTACGGGTAGCACGCTGCGAGATTATTTTCGGACACACTTCCACTTCCATCGCACTAGAAGGACCAGATCGGAGTTTTCTCGTACCCATCCGATTTCGACTTTTGACCTCCGTGGGAGCCGCGTCTCATTCCTAGTACATGTACACTGTATTTGTATTCAACGCGGCTCCCCCGAGGTGATCATTCCCTAAAACCGATGGGTATGAGACAAGATCGGAGAAATCCTCGAGCCTCGAAGAGTTTCCTTTTGTACCGAATCTTTCAAGTCCAAATTGATGGAGTAGGCTTGATGTTCGTCCTCTCTAAGGTGGATTGAGGTTGCAATTGAGGAAATCTTGCCACCAACGATGGTCCTAGAAGTCTTGTTAGATTTGTAACATCGATGACCTCTCGCCGTGTGCTTCCATGCTTCCATTGCCGCGTGCATTAAGGGGTTGAGCACGCTGCAGAACTTCTTGTGCATACGAGCCCTCATTTGTAAGTGAGAATCATTTGGGCGAAGTGGGTAATCCGAGAACCAAAATCAAACGGACGTTTGAACTCGACAAGTCGGATTCCCATCGTTCTTCAGGGTCTGGTCCTTCGCTGTCTCCCCTTCAATTCAATCCAATTCAATCCCCAATCCGAGGCGAGAACCATTGTTAACCAAGAACGCTGACCTTTCCCCATTGCTTACACGTCTGTTGAAGCATGTTAGAAATGCCCAGCTCCTTGCTTTTCTCATCGAGCCGGACACTAGATCCGGAGCGAGCGAGAAACACAAACAGAAGATCACCTCGACTTTAAAGATTCTCTCGAGGATGATTCTATGCGGAGTATGTGGAATCCTGGTTCGCGCTGTCAGGCCAGAATATTCCGGATTCAAAGATGTCCTGGTGAGGATAAGATTATGTATTGTCTGCCACCGTATACGATAGTCCTTGTATTTCCCAGCGAAAGTCCAGATCCCGACATGCTACATCGGGACAGTCAAGGCAGTCAATGCATCCAGTTCTTCAACACCCCTCTTTTATGTAGGAACAGATTCTACAAGACCCATGTCAGAGCTAAGCAAAACAATTATCATGACATACCCTTTGGACAAATAGTTAGCATCAACCCTTGGTTTTCCATGTAAATTGAAACTCCTTGTATTCCCGTATCCATCGACAAATCATTTGCCGATACAAAAATCGCGGAAGACAGCATCTAATACGTCTTCCACCCCAATCGCACCGGTAACCTTCCCAATGGCATTAGCTGCGTACCGCAGCTCTTCAGCTGCAAAGACAATATCGTCTGAACCTATACAAAGAAGCATGAGGACACTCAAAAACTAATATGAGAATAGGAAGAATTAAACCATATTGAAGTGCACTCTTCAGAAAATTGGTCGCATTTTCCAAGTTCTCTCGATGCCGTTGTCGAGTAATGATGGGACTTTGGCTAGCATCTGAAAGATCTTCAGACATCCCGAACCTATGATCATGACAAAGTCGTATACAGGAAATAACGTGGATAGACCTTACTGGTGCTGCAAAGCTGTCGCGAACCCCGACAGAAACTCATCGAGCCCGTGACGGGCCGCCAGACTGGTGACCCAGGACCTTTCCGGTGGTATTCCAAGTGATTCCAGAACAGAACCGTCTGGCTTCGGTTCTGAAGGCAGCAGGTCTACTTTGTTGAGGAGAAAATAGGTATTCGCAGTAACAAGTTCACGCCAACTTGCTTTGGAAGATTGGAGTTGTTGTACGTCGGGAAGTGAAAGGACACAAATAGACACATCGGAATTCTCGACACTTCAAGCAAGGTTAGTTGCCCTTCATGACGGCGAAAACAATCAAGAACTGACGCTTTTCTTGCTCTCTCAATACCAATCTGCTCGACTGTATCTTGTGTTTTCCGCAAACCAGCAGTATCGGCGACAATGACAGGAAGATCGCCTATATCGAGAGATAGTTCAAGAATATCTCTTGTCGTACCTGGTATTGGGGTGACAATAGCAGCTTCACGTTGTGCTAAGGGTGGCAATTTTAGCAAGCAACTCTAGTGAAAAAGGACCAACTGATCTAACCGAAAATATTCAAAAGACTGCTTTTCCCAGCGTTGGGTGGCCCGAAAATAGCCAGTCTAATTCCGGACCTCATTAGTTCACCTCTCCGTTGGTCGTTAAGGTACCCTCGGATAATGGTCAATACTTCAGTAATTTGGGATCTTGCTGTAAGGAATTAGCTCAGCGAGAAACAGGAACCTAGACCAACTCACCATCCTCATAGATACCATCCTCGATTTCCTCCCCTTCACCAAAATCAATCAACGCCTCCACCTTTGCAAGGGCTGAGATAATTCTTTGGCGTAGCTCGTCAAACTTTTCTCTTATTTCTCCCTAGAAGTTCAGGTGTAAGTGGAGGTGCTCTCCTGAATAGAATTCGAATGAATGATACCTCAGCTGCCCGGAGAGCCATCCTTCTCTGGCTTTCTGTACCAGCATCTATGAGGTCCTTCAATCCTTCCACCTGGGTCAAGTCCATACGTCCATTCAAAAAGGCCCGACGCGTGAATTCCCCAGGAGCTGCTGGTCTACACGTCGGGAAGCTAGACAGCGCTGATAGCACAGCCGCAATGACAGCTGGTCCTGAATGCAAGTGTAACTCCACTGTATCTTCTGCAGTGAACGATTTCGGTCCTACATGTCGCAGTTGAGTATATCCTCCAGCTGTTCAACAGTTTTAGGGGCATGCCTTTAAAGTAAACTGCCAGCCCATCGTCTATAGTCTCTCCATTCGCGGGATGGACAATCCGGCATCGTTTCAGCTTCCATGGAGCTGGAATAACCTCATTCGTCCCACCTACATGGCTCCAGAGAATCTAAAGTTTAGTATAAGCAAGGGAAAGGGGATAAACAAGTCTAACCTCACCGCTAACTCCTTTCACCATGCTCTTCCATGTCTTCAACGCATCGGGCCCAGAAACACGAACGACGGCCACTCCGCCTTTGCCTGCTGGTGTCGCTAGTGCATAGATCGTGCTTCTCTGAGAGTCTGACAGGGTCAAAGAAGAAGTCCCTCTAGAGCTTTGGAGCATCCGTGATAATTGTCGGCGGCAGAAAAGCATTTTGCCCAAGGTTCAGATGGTTATGCCTGGCAAGCCAGGACTCCGGAGTCCGAGTCTGAGCTCAACACACATGGATCGGATCAGTATTTCCACGTGATCTCGGGACGGGAGATCTGACTCGGAACGGGCATCGTCCTATGCATCCGAGTCCTCAGTGGGGATTCGTCCAACATGCTTTAAAGATTCGTAGCAGGTTTCCGCGGCTCATGCAACCTGTGACGTTGTTCAGGCCTTAAACTATAAAGCATAAATAATAGCATCGATATCCCGATAGCCTCCCAAGATGCCATCTTGACCTATAGTAGTAATGACACAGAACTATTACCAATGTCCCCTTGTCCAATGATCAAAATTCGTATATAATGTCACATCGAAAAATAAAATACCAAGACAACGCCGAAAGGTTTCCATCCGCAATAAGGGAAGTAAGAAAGAAACCTGCAGACCGGTAAAACTTGGCGCGACCCTGCACCACGGAGAGTACGAAAGAGTAACAAACGACGACGCAATATACAACACGACACACTAACCAAAAACACAGAGACAGATGCCCAAAAAGAAAGCGGCGATATGCGGCAAGAGTACATATTGAGAAACGTCTAGAACTGTGAAACGAAAAGGGCAGATACAAAAAAAAACTCGGCAGCCTAGGGCACACGCTCTCGTGTGTCATGATGGCGTAGCGGATGGTAAAGCGGCAGAGGATGGTGCAGTGCCGAGGTTGCTTTGATACGTGTATAGGAAAGCAACCAGCCATCCCACTATACTCCAGGCTGCCCAAAAACGTCATCGGTCTCCATCCAGCTCTCCAGGTGGAGGGGTATTCGTCGGGGTCGCTTGGCCATTCGCAAGGACACTGGTCAGAGTGGGAGTAGGAGAGGGTGACGGTTCCGAAGAAATGGCCTCTTCGGTTGTCGAATCCGGTGGATCTGGGGCAGACGAGGTGATTTCCACATCACCCGTTGGCTTGAATGAAGATTCCCCGTTGGGAGGGTGAGGAGTTGCGTCATCCTCTATTTATCGACAATCAGTAATCCAATCACTTGACGAATCTGGGTAGACACACCTTTGGAAGCTAAAAGGATATCACAATTAGAGGTTGTCACCATGCAAGTGAGAAAAGAATTGCTTACAATCATCATCGATCGACAATGTTGTCGAATCAGCCGAATCCTTGCGCAATGACGGTTCTGTCCCAAGTACACTAGACGAAGCCTCTGATAACTCATCTTCCGATTCAGTTGTAGAAGGTCTCGATTGCATAGGCTGGGCTTTAACCATAGAGATGGGCTCGGCGGTCCAAACAGAGTTTGTAACAGGTTTTTTCCATTTGCTCGCCGATGAAGCGAGTGCAAGGGCAGCAGCACCCTCTTCCTTGTTTAAGCTTGATGTCCGTCGGGGGGTCGGAGAGGGCTGCTTCTGAGGCTTTCCTTTACTGGGGACCTGCAGTTTATCAGCTACCGCCTTGGCCTGGATGGCTTGACCCGTATTCATCCTGTTCACATCAGGTCGAATATCCGCCCATACTTGTAGAGCCTTGATCGATCCCCATTCGATGATCTTGTTGTTCAGCCAGAGAAGAGATACTGGTTTGGTTAAAAAGTCGTTACACCCAGCCGCAAGCGCTGCATCTCGATCGCTTTGCAAGGAAGAGGCAGTCAATGCAACAATGATGACCGAAGATCGGTAAGGCGAAGGTGCTGCCCTTGATTCGGTCGTGGATGAAGTGTCAGATGGCGTTCGTTGACCTTCTCCCGTGGGCGTGAGCGGAGGAAAACCAGCCAATGCATTATGCTTCTCCATTTTCCTAATTTCCTTCGTGGCCTGGATCCCGTCCATGACAGGCATCTGAATGTCCATCGGGTAGTGCAACACATTTCAGTAAACAGGGATAAATGTAAAATAAAGGCGAAGCCTACCAGAATCAGGTGGAAAGTTCCAGTTTTCCATTTATGTACAGCTTCTTCACCATTGTTTGCGATATCATACTTGATCTTCTTTCTCTTCATAAACGTGGACAAGATCGTTTGATTGATCGGGTTATCTGTGGAACGAGTAACGATCGTAAGGATTGCACAAATAATGAGAGAATGAACGGAACTGACCATCGACTATTAGCACGCTAATGGGCGGAATGATATCATGGTCGCCTGGTTTAGGTTTCTTGATTGCAGAAGCGGGAGAAGGACCAGCCTTATCCACCGTATTCATCTTCCTCTGATTTCGTCGACGCAATATAGCAGGACTTTCAGGACGGGTTGCGCTCGAAGGTGTCGTCGCCTTGGCTTCCTCGTTGTGGGGACTAGTAGCAGGACTAGGTGACTTGTCCTTCAATGAGCCATTAGACGACGAGGACGCAGTAGCATGCATCGCCAATGCAGCCATACGCTCCTTATCCGTTGCAAATGTCAACAAAGGAGACATCATGACAGGGGATTCAGCATGTTCACCGTTAACGGCGACTGGCCTGGCTCTCGTCACGGTGGAAGCACTGCCGGATGAATAAAGAGCACTGAATGACGGCGTACCCTCAGGCCCATTAGCAGAAGGGCGAGAGGTAGATTTTCGGCGGGGACTTTTTTGGTCTCTATCGGTAGACGATGATGCACGCGGAGCTTTCGTTTGAGGACGAAAGAAAATACCAGCCGCGATCCCATCAGGACTTTGCAAAACCATGCCTGACGAAGGCGTCGTGCCAAACTTTTGGGCGGCAGAGGCGAAGTACTCAAGATTCTCGGGAGACAGGGAAGGAGTAACAGGTGGGGGAGAGTTCGCCTCTGACTGAGTGGTGGATTTGAGAGAACGATCAGAATTCGTGCGAGACCCAGTGGGACGGGTTAATTTAATGGGCGATACAGGTTGCGAACCATTGGTGCTGGGTTTAGGAGATTGCTGCTGCTCACTGGGTCCAGGGAACGACCCGAAAAACGAGCCAGTCGCAAGTCCAGGGCTCAAAGGCGAAGTGGCAATTGGGATGAAAGGCAAGTCAACACTGGGCTTGGTGGCAGCTGTATGTAATGCCGTCAAGAAACGTCGTGGTCCTGCTGGCTTGGGAAGTATCATGACTTCCGGAAGAGGAATCGTGGCGGCGGAGAAGCCAGCCATGATGGATTGCACTACCTCCTTGAGATGCTTGTAGTTCGAAAGGCTCGTAAAGTGCATGATCACATTCGGGGTTTTGGGGGCGGGCATGTGGCTTGGAACGTTCACCGTTGATCGGGGGCGGTGAAGGCTGCTCAAAGGCGGACGCTTCTTGGGTACCATTTGAGAAATCAGCAGTGCATTATACTCGGAACGTTGCGCCAAGAGACGTTCCTTGAGAACATCTACATCGTCGTCAATGAAAACAAACGACACGGGGTCTGACTCCCCCGCCTTCTTCTCCACGGGCGGTACACCATCAGCTGCGACGGGAGAGGGATCAGGAGCTCCCGTGCCATCGACGTTCCCGCCTGGTGAAACATGAGTGACTTCCATGCCCCATTCCGTCAAATAACTTGTGAGATGTTGGGCAAAGCAGGCATCGGGGCTGGCGTATAAGGTTGCTTTCTTTCCCTTCAAGGTCTCTGCAAATATAACAAGCTGCCTCAGGGTAGGATCGTGATGAAATTGGGGCACTTCGGAGTTTGTAGCGTCCTCAGAGGGTGCGGCAAGGGACGATCGGGGTCGGCGAAGAGGGAAAGTCAATTCCACCGTTCTGCCGCTAGCAAAGTTTTCAGGAGGTGGAAGATCTCCTCGTAATGACCCAGAGGTTTGGCGAAGTATACGACGCAAAAGAAGCGATGAAAAGCTTGGCTGTTCTCGAATTTGCTCAGGTTCTGGACCGTAGGGGTGGTTTGGTAAGCGTTCTGGAAAGGCAAAACGGTGTGATATGCGGATGGTGCATTGAAGGGGGATGTCAGCTGAAGAGGTTGAAGATTCTCCCTCGGTTGGCGCTGCAGGAACAAGGAGCAGCCCCAATTCTAGTGTATCCCCTCGTTCTGCGACGTTGAGAATTTGCCGAATAAGCTAGATGCAAAAGTTGAGACATGGCCATTTCGACCGAGAAGAACGAGAATACACGCACATGGGAAATAGCATAGGATAGGCCCGCCTCGTCTCCAGCCACATTAACATGTTTGAGACTGACTTCCTCATGATAAATAACCAAGTCCACGCCGGCCTGTGCTGCCGTCCCACTCAGCGAATCCCCTATACACTGCAACATTTCGCCAATATCGAACTCCATGCTTGTCTCCTCGTCATTCTGCATAGGCCGCTTCTCTGCACTCTTGCTGCTAATAGGTGGCTCTTCAAAGTACAAAGGCATATGGGCCGAGAGATAGTTGATGTTCTTCATGACGGTGAACATGGCGGACATCGACGATGTCGGGACCGACAACGAGCATGCTGAGAACTGCTCCTTCGTAATGTCGAGCACCTGGGGCGGTGACACCTGGAGCAGCGTCTGGACAACCATTTGGATAGAATCCGCGAGTTCGAACGAGAGCTCCTTCACATATGGCGGTTCGTGAGACGAGGACGGCAAGCGGGATGGTCCCGCCCTCTCGACCTTGTGCGGGTGCTGGAGCTGGCTGAGTTGCGAAGGCGAAGGCATAGAGGTCGACCGAGAAAATGGTGGTACCTGGAAGAACGAATCCTTGGAGCCCGTCGGTGGGAGCTCAGAGCGTGTCGAGACTGGACTGTGATCTCCTACGACTTGTTCTAATGCAGCTTCCGAGTCGGTATGGAAAGAATCAAGGGCGAACGGCCGGGGCGACTGCAGCACGGAATTCGAACGAGCCCCTGAAGGAAACGAGACAGTGAATCTGCTGTTGGAAGCGAGATCGAGGGGCACCTCGTCTTCAATGACACATCTTCCTTCCGGGGTCATTCGAAGTGCCGGCAGCTTTGGCGGACTTATACCATTGGCGTTTAGGTTCGCCATTGGAAAAAGAAAAGCTGCAAGCAGAACTAGACCTGTATAGCTTTGGGACAGTTAGATCCTTTACAATTACGAGAGAGGAATGCAATCACCGTTTGTACCCCCGGCTTCGTTGTCCAAACAAGCCTCTTCAACGACTAGCACGTTGAGCAGGGAGCCTCAGAGAGCGTAAAGGACGCCAACCCGCAGAAATATTGGGGGAACCTGGATCTGAGTCGGTCGAAAGCAAAGGACCACCGCCAATTGCCAATTGCCACTTGCTATCTACGGCCAGGTGCCACAACTTGTACAAACACTCCCCATCGTGAGCGATCCGTTTCAGAACCTTGCACAAAAAGCTTAAAGCTGTGTCCGGTTTCAGAAAACAAATGCCTGCAGGACGATACGATCTAAGGCCCTCGTCCACGTGAAAATGCAATGTCCAAAAAAATGAGATTCGATTGGAAAAAGAGGAACAGAATAGATACAGGGGGACTACGGTTCTCCAATAATCATTAACATGTACAACGATACCATCTCACTATCAATCGACACTAGCCTGTAATGTGCATAAGGAAAAAAAGTTCCAGGCCAATGGCACCACAATCAGTACGAAAGCTCCACGTCACCCTGTTTGGAAGAATGAGCAAATACCATACACCGCTAGCTCCAACAAAATACTCACCTCAGCAACCAAATCCATGTCATGGTAACTAACACGTTTACCTGCCGCTGCTCGGGGGTCTTCTTTCGCGTCAGGTGGAGGAGGTGGTGGAGGTCCACCTGCCCCATTGCGGTTGTTTCTGCGATTACCGCCTGCAGCGTTCCCACTGCTCAAAGCCTGATCCAAAGCAGCCGGTGTTGGCTTGGGAGGCAGGCCTGCAGCTGGAGGCGCCGCCGAATCAGAAGCAGCAAAGCCTCCAACCCGATCGCTCAGCTTCCTACCGTTGTCCTGTCGTGGAGCCATCTGAGGAGGGTACATGGGCATCATGCCAACCGGTGGTTGCGGGTAAGGATAGTCCCATGATCCATTGTAATATGGCGGAGGAGGAGGGTATGGGCCAGGTCCATATGGAGGATAATAGCTTCGATAGTCATGGTACGTAGGGGCCTGGATCCCGAAGGCTTGCGGAGGAGGCTGGTTGTTACCAGTGCCGGCGTTAGACGGCGGGTGTGCAAATGGTTGGATCCTGTGAGGGTCGAGCGCGAAACTATTAAAGTAAGGTATCTATGACACGATAGAGCGATAAGCGTATGCTTCTCCCGGAGAAGCAGGATTAGAAAGACCAACCTCTTCAAGCGATTTGACCAATTCAGGGTGTTTATTCGCTATGTGCTTTTCGACAAATGTGGTAGCCTTGAACAGCTTCTGACACGTTTTGCATCTAAATTTACCCTCGTCTTCTTGTTTGATGAAAGGTTCAACAGCCTTCGACAGCTCCCTAGAAGGCACGTCAAGGGGTTAATATCAAATCCTAACCCCCGAAGAAAATAGGGTGCTTACTCTTCATAAGACTTTCCGCCATAATCGCGGGGGTCAACACCGTCTCGGTTGATAAGCAATGCAAGCTTCGAATCTAGCCATTCTAGCCAACGATCATCTGAAAGACATAAATCCAGTTAACACCGTACCGGACACGTGGTTATGATCAATGGAGGCATTCACCATTTCGACCCTCTTTCTTGTCAGTCACCGCTTTCCCATCCTTCTTTTCCTGCTGCTTCTCACCACCCTCATCTTTCTGCTCTTCCTTGTCCACGTTGTCGCCAGATCTGACCTGCTCAGACGGAGACGTCGTGGATTCAATAGGGCCTTTCCGAAGATGCTTGATGCACTTGCGTTGCAGCTCTTCAACATGGTCCGTAGTGACAGAACAATAGTAACACGTGTTGAAAGCGGCGCGAATGTAGGCAAGATACAGATCCAATGATACGACAGTCTGGAAAACGAAATATGAAATCAGCATACTTTGCATTGAGTCTACAGGTGGCGCACCTTTTTGGCCTCATACGCCTGTTCATCGTTTGCATTCACAAGTCCTTGGTCTCGCAATTCCGCCATGACCTTCTCAATTCTGCGCTCAACAGCCTCACTCCCAGACTCCTTCGGTTCGGGATCTTCTTCATCCTCCTCAGCCTCCCCAGCTGCGTTCACGTTCTGATCGATTTGTTGGTCTTCGGGTCCTTCCATCGATGCATCACCGTTGGGTGCCGAGCTTGATGTTCCTGTTTCTCCTTCTGCTGTCGACTTAGTCGCTGAGGTTGAACCAACGCGCGGAACTTTTGCAGCTCGGAGTCTCGCAGCTTCCTCTTCAAGAATAGATGCAAGCTTTTTTGCATTGGCAAGATCTTTCTCCAACCTCTCCGGTCGGGAAGCAACCTCAGGTGTATATCGAATTCGATTCACAAACGGTTTCAAATTATGTGTGACATGCAGCTTAAAACCATCAATCTAAGGGGTGGTTAGTGGATGGAATTAATATTGGGGGACCAAGAGACGGCGCACCTTTTTCTCATTTAATTCGTTCATGACAGCAGTCATATCGGCATCGTCACGGAACCGTATCCAGCCAGCACGATAGAAATTTCGTTTCTGCAAGGGATCGCCAAGTGCAAGATAGATGAAACCAGGAATCTTAGAACACGCCTAAACAACAAAGAATCAAAATTAGGACAAGAGGCATTGCAGGCGACGGACCTCTTCAAGTTTGGCTCGTCCAATGTCGGGCGGAATCGTTCGAATCATAACTTGGTTACCCTCAGGAGGAACAGATATTTCATCTCCTCTATTATCCTGCTTCTTGTTCGAAGATGATCCTTTTCCGTTGGTCTCGGGACGGGCACCATCATGCTCTGCAGGTTCCTCGTCTGGGTCAATGTTAAACTGCATATCATCGTCACCACCGCCTGGTGCTTTGACATCCTCGCCTGCACCAGTGCCGCTAAGGTCAGCAGATTCACCATTGACAGTTGCCTTGACCGCAGACGTAGACTGTTCCTCGCGAGGTTCATTCAGATCTGGATCAAATTTGCCAGCCTCAAGGTCAAGAAGAAAATTATTAAGACGTCCTTTCCAGCCTTCTTTCCTAACTCGAGTACGCAGAGCAACATAATCCGGGTTGGGATCGTACTTCTCTGCAAACCAAGGAGACTTTTTGTGATGGTCGAACATCACTTGAAGCTACAGTACATAAATGTTTCAGCACATGTGGTTCCTCCGTAATTTTTGAAACGATAGAGCGGTGTTTGATATTACACAGGAAGAAGGATGACAATGAAAGAGGGGATAAAAAGCTGACCTGGTTTGCGGCGAATTCCTTCTTATATTTCTCCCATCTGGATTTGATGCCATTACGGGGCTTTGAACCGTCGGCTGCTTCTTGCTCTGCAGCTTTGTCCGCGTTGTCTTCGTCTGCGGCTTGTTGAGGGAAAAAGTAGCGGAACCATTCGGCGTATTGCTTCAAAGTCGCAGGGTAATCGAAGGTGTGGGGGTCCGGAGGGGGCCGTCGGGACGGTGGGTAAGGCGGAGCGTGGCCGCGTCGTGGTGAATATCCACCATAGCCACGGGAGTGGGTATCTGCAAACCTAGTTAGCATAAACTATTCTGGTTCCGATAGATAGAAATCAAGCAAACCGAAATCGTCGTTATGCCTCGGACGTGGTTCGTAACGATCCCGCTCATAAGGGGATATGGACCGTCGGCGCTTCCTGCCAGCTGTACGAAAGAAAGAAAGTTAGGGTCTTTATTTTATAGGTTTCGTTCAAAGACATACCTTCATCTGGCGGTGGACTGCGGCTCCTTCCACGTCTCCCATAGTCGTAACCGGAACGGTCTCGTTCATAGGGATAATTACGGTCCCTGTCATAGGAATCCCAGTCCATCCTATATGGATCCGAATACTCGGGATAGGGAGCCCTAGACGAATAAGGCCCTCTTGAGGGGGAGCGCGACCGTGAGTGCCGCGGTGGATAAGACGAAGACCATGAAGACATTTATGGCCTTTAAAAGCGGAAAGAACTGAGATATGAGGGCGGTGAAAGAGACGGCTGGTCAGAGCCTGCCAGAGAGAGGTCGAGCATAGTGAAGCACAGACCTCTTGAGACCACGAGCAAACGTGGAATTTGTCTTTTGCGCTGTGGGTGGTCGACACGCTGAACGTTGTTCGCGATGAAGACGATTATTTCGCCAACACTGACTGCACCACTACAATTTCGGGCGGAGCTTTAATTCTCCAATCATTAGGCCCGTGCGCTCCATTCCTGACGGCGGCACTGGCTTTGCTTTCATCGCTGCCAATATTATTGTGGATAGGGTCTAGCCACAACCGCTATGGATATTCGCCAACTATCTCGCTGCAAATTTAAACGGAGAATGGTTCCATTGGCAAATTAAAGCTTGGGACTGTGTGTCACACGTGTCCGTTGCCAGCACCGTCGCCGGAAAGGACAAGGCCATGTCGGAACGATGGATTTCTCAACGGGCGTTATTATGTCCAAGTTCCAGTTCATCACAGCAACCAATATTATTTTATAACCTGAAAAGGCGTCGTTGAAGCCAGCATTAACATTAAAACACATTGCTGAGCACATCCTCCAACCCATCCACAGCTATTTTCTTTTTCTTGATTCTCTCCCCATCCCCGTCTTTATTCGCTCTCTTCTTCTCATTAACAGGCTTAAACTCAAACTCCTCACCCTTCTCCCTCTTCCGTTCAGCCCTCTTATCAAGCACACGCGCAATCTCGACGTTGCGCAGATACTCTTGCTGTTCAGCTCGGGACTGCGAAAGCTCGACGCGCAGTTTCGCGGTATGTACCGCCGCCTCATGGGCTGCAAGGCAACGATATCAGCATAACGCATACCACACCAAACCATAGTAACAGTACAGTACTCACCAACTTGCTCAGTCAACATATTCCATTTAAATTTCGGCAAGTACTTCATCGTCCAAATATCATCTCTCCACCTCGAACCCTTCTTCCCACCAATAGGCTGCGCATTCAACATCTCAGCCACACTCCTAGCCACCTTCTTATCCTTAAACTCAACCCACCCTTCCGTAAAATGAGGCTTCTTCGTGGACGTGAATTTCTTCCTCAAATATGCCCGTTTAGCGTCTATGAACCAGTCAATGCCTCGATTATGCGACTGAGAGCAGGTATCACCTTGACTTACCCTCCTGCTGCAGATACACCCGTCCGACTTCTCCATACGCGCTCATAAGATGTCGAACCTTGGCTGGCCGCATCCCGGGGGGTATGCGAGAAATATAGACAACACCAGCACGGTCTTGGGCCGCCTTGAACGCAGTCAGCGCCTCAGGCGTCAAAGGCTTCACAATCTTCTCCCCAGCAAACCCCTCAGGGTCCATTCCGAAACCTAGCCCAGTGTCCTCATCCGTTTCGTGGCCGTCCTCGCTGTGGTTCAAATTGTCGCCGGAAGGTTCTTCTTCGCGGATTTTGGATGAGCCAGCTTCAGGCTGCTCGTCCTCGAGAGTAGGAGAATCGGATTTCATGGTTAGGATTACAGGGGAACTTGCATGGAGAGGGAAATTTCGATCAACTCATCAAATGGCGGACCGCGTTGATCCGAGCCCCTATCCCTCCAGTTCACCTATCGAAGGTCTCACTTGGAAGAGCAATTGAGTTTAATTGAAGTACAACATAAGGGAAAACAGCGTGTATATAACATAACAGAGGCCATTCAACAATCATCGATCAACAAAGCGTCGTTAAACTATCAGGCCATCCGCACACGGATGCACTCTGCAACTTCTCCATGCCCTCGTTCCAACGCAAGGTCAAGCGCCGTAAGACCATTCCTATTCATGGCACCCACATGAACTCCAGGATACTCAAGCAGCAACCTTACAACACCCAACTGACCTTCAAACGCAGCATACATCAACGCCGTCCGTCCGCGTTTATTCACCGCATTGACTTGGACATCAGGATGCTCAAGGAAAAGCTTTACCAACGCGTCGTGACCCACTCTCGATGCTACCATAAGCGCCGTTCGCCCATGCATGTCGGTCGCATTGACTTCAATCCGGGGATCAACAAGTAGTTGCCTAACGCAAGGTTCGTGACCATTCAGCGACGCATTCAACAGCGCCGTCCAACGGGAAGCGATCCTGTTTTGGGCGTTCAAGTCGAGCTCTGGAAACTCGAGCAATCGGCTGACAACCCTGTCAAGGCCAGCCTCAGATGCCAATATCAAAGTTCTAGAGCCATTCTCCAAGGCATCGTTGATTTGAGACCGGACTCCCGGACATTGCAGGAGACGCAACGCAGTCTCGTCAGATATACCCCATATTTGAGGTCGATGAGGAATCGTTGCCAACATCAAGGGCGTCAATTCATGCATCGGAGTCCGGTCGTCGGAATCGAGGTCGATATCCACGAACTGTATGAGGTCGTAGAAGGCCGCAACCTGCAACGAGTTAGCATAGTCGAGAGCTTCGGACAAACGGGTGAAGTTAATAAAAATAGGAAATGATCGACATCGTCGAACAAACTCCCGGATGGAGTTAGACGACAATGATTGTGGATCACATTTCCTCGCATGGAGATGCCATGCATCGTAGGCGTATTCTAGGAAAGGTCGGTTCTTGAAAGCGGCATAAAGCTTGTCCTTTGCAAGGATATCCGAGTCGGGGAATTGGCAACTAATGAGACGCGAAACACAGGTCGACCCCAGCAATGCATGTGGATGGAGGAATTCGTCTCTAAGGAAGGGTTGCAAGGCGTCCTTCGCAGTAAAATCTGACAGGAATATTAGAATCCAGAAGCTGACCAATAGTGCACACTATCCACTTACGAATTAGACGAACCAGCTTGCTTTCGCTGTCCACCGTGATCAAGCCGCAGCATAGAGAAACAAGGATGGATTCATGAATGATAGAGTCAAGGTCAAAGGTGTGAGTTTCGAGGCAAGCTGCAAGGGCATATTGAAGCTCTACAACTGAGAGCGATCTATAGGCAAAGATGAGCCATACGAGAACCCGCTTTGCGACGAATACATGGGTTGGCGGTTGAGTCAATACCCGAGCCATTGTCGACGCATAAAGCTCTTCAATCTTTAAAGGGAACGTTTTGAGGACCTTTCTGACTTGATTAACTGTCAAGCATTGCTGTAGCATGTCTACCTGAAGGCAAGCATGCAGGAGCCTAAGGAAAGCGGATATGAACACCGGCCAAATTTGAAACGGGGAAAAGTAATCGGGACACCCACATTCCGCCAGATTGGTCACGTATGGCAGACATTGCCTCTTCCTTCAGGGTAGGATGGTTGAGCAGAATTTGGAGCGCAGGAGTCCGGTCAATTCTCTCGGAAATGACAAGGTCTATATCTTGACTTTGTGCAACAATTTGAAAGATCTTGGCGCTAGGGACTCGATGCTCCATTGTGGTTAAAGGGCGAGAAGTGATAATGACGCGGGAATTCAGAGAAGAGAGTATCCTGATAAGTTCGACCTGCATTTCAGTTGGAGCTTCGTCGAGACCATCGAAAACAATGAAGATGGTCCTCAATGCCTTGGAAACTTCCATAAGGAGGGACATAAGCTCCGATTGAGTTGGTTGCGTCCGGTCGTGTTCGTGCTTCCTGTGCAATGGTTCAATAAGTGGTACCAAGGACGGGTTGCGATCGAGTAGCTGCCCTATCAGACTGGTGAGGATTTCCTTTACGGAGATCAGATCCGTATAGCGGTAGTAGATAAATGCAACCGAAATGTCACCCCATTTTGCATTGTCAGCAAGAGCCTGTAGATGGTCGATCACAGTAGATGCAAGGACAGTTTTTCCAGCTCCAGCTGTGCAGAGGCGTGAGGTTCGCAGTAGAGGGACAGGATCAGAGCCAACCACTCACGCATCCCTATTCCCCAAAGAATCGCGGGTCCACTCTTTAACCATTGCTGAAATTCTTCGCTCTCGATGAACCAAGATCCGGTACCAGGTGTTCGCTTATTGAAGGTATCGATCTGTATGCTTCGGTAATTGATGTCGGATGCTAACCAGTCTTGTATCCTGGAACTGAGATTCACTAACGGGAAGGCAAGCGTCAACAAGTCGTCTTGGGGGGAGGGACTCTTGGAGGACCCACAATCGAGCAATCTCGTTGTTCCATGGAAGCAGTTGTTGATATGGATATCTCGCCCTGCTGTATTGATTGTTCCACCGTTAACCTGCACACCGCTAACGTCTCGGAAGGTGGAGCTGACGGAAACACTCAAGGCAGCACCTAGATGAAGAAAGGTCATGTCATTGAAATGACCAAGAGTTCAACAATGAGCATTGACGAACACGGATGATCTGCTTCTGGCTCGCTATGAACAGCTTCGTGCCCGCTCGAATGGTATCGTTGCCACTGCGGTGTAGATGGCGTCGATTGGGAGAAGATCAACGACTAACCAGAGCCACCTACCAGGCTAGCCAGCGAGAACCACATCGCTTAATTTATTGATGATGCTTTCGAGAGACAGAGGTAGTGGAGGTGCAGGATGAAGCTTGAAGGTGCACTGTGGGAATGCATATGCATCAGTCACGCCGGCCTTGAATATAGGCCTGGGAAAGTGCACAGCACTTACATATTTGGTCACATCGTTGCCACATGGGCGTCTAACTCCATCCCCCAAATCGGATAATAGGAGTTGGAAGAGGCATACTGCATCGACGCCCAAAAGAGGTTCTATGATTTCAACAATGGCATTCGATCTCTTCGAGCCTAGTCTAGATATAGTGCACAAAGCTCATCCAGCATCGTCGCTTCAGATCTTTGGTTTCCGAGCGCGGGCGTCTAAGTCAAGCCATGACACAGAACGCGCTGGAGAGCTATGCTCCGCTCGTCTCACTCCCTCCTATTTTCTCTGATGTTCGACTCAGATTGCTTTGTTCTGATAGGCATACGTGTTATGTCCTCTCCACCCTCGCCCCATCAACGCACGATTTAATCCCCCGTGAACCCTGTTCTTTATTCGTCACCCCCACTGAAGCAATTATGTCGTCCCACTCCAACCCTAGATGTCATTATTCCAAAGACAGTCTCAAACGGAGACTTCTCTCGTCCTCTAACGTCCATGGACGAAGACCAGGGCTACAGCGCCACACCACCTCGGACAACGACATACATTCGATGCTGCGAATGATAGACGCTGCTATCGCGGTCACCCCCGCTTCCCCACTGCATGCCGACTGCTCTCCGTGCATTAGCAGCGTCAACGAGGTCTACGGCAGCCCCACAAACGGATCCATGCCTATAGTTCCAGCAGCCTCTGTGGATAGCGATGAAGAGTTTCCTCTTCCGGTCCTGGCCCCTGCGATTTCGAGAATTACTTCATTAAAGAGTCGTCGTCGCCCTTCGCTCACACCCACCAAATCAACGCAACATCGGTCATCCGATGGATCATACAACACACCTCTGGGCACCCTTCAGCCTGGCGCAACTAAGCTGGTACAAAGCCCTTCAGAGAAGGAGCTTAGTCTACCGCTTGTTTCGGCCATTCCTTTGAATTCAGGCTCGTCTGCAACCGACGAGGCAATTTCCAAGGCGAAGCGACCAACTCTCGTGCGAAGTCCTCCTTTACAGCGTTCACCTCCACCTCCTTCACCCTCCGATAGGGACCGCAATAGCAGAAGCGAAGGGGTTCATCCAAAGCATAGACCCGAGGACGAAGAGAAATGGAAATTTGCGGACGGATAAGGCGTCCAAGACGATCTTTTCAAGAAGGCATATGCAACTCCCAATTAGTACCGACTAATGAATTGTACACCCAACACTTATACTACGAAAGATAAAATGGCGCTTACATTTACGGCGAACTCCATCTTTACAACCAAGTCAGCTGTCGGTTAGATAGCCGAGAATTTATGGGCGTATGTCCTACTTGTTGAACGAGATGCGATGTATGCCGTACGATGCGGAAAAAACAGTCCCCGAATGTGGCTACAACTCCTTATATATGTAGTGATTTAATCCATAAAGGTGTAGGAAAGTGTAGGAACCGGTGTTGGCGTCCTTATGGGACACAATGAGGTCGTGCATGTGCACGGTGGTCGCGTAGTGCAAGGTGGACACGGTCCATCAGGAGGACAGACTGGGCACGGGGGTTGCGGGGCACATGGCGGGCAAATGACGCAAGAGGTTTGTGACGGTGTCGGAGTAGGAGTAGGAGTCGGACGCAGCGTGCAGAGCGAAGTGGTGCACTTGCAAGGTGGCCGCGTAGGGCATGGTGGACATATTGGGCATGGAAGAGGGGGAGGGCAGGGTGGACAAATGACACAAGGTGTGGGTGTTGGCGTGGGTGTTGGACACGCCGTCGTAATACACGTGCACGGTCGAGGTGGTGGACAAAGGGGACAAGGTCTTCCGGGAAGGCAGGGCGGGCAAGGAATGGGTGGCGGACATGGTGGACAAACCACGCATGTCGCCTGTGGGTTAGGTGGAGCTGCTGTGAGCTGTGCTTTGACGGCTATCTGCGCACCGAAGCAGCACACAACGAAGAGAGTGATCCAGGGTCGCAATTTGAGTCGACTTATGGAGAAGATGCACCTCCTAGAATTTATACCAATAGCACGCCTTCGTGGCGGCTTCCAGGTTAGAAGTGGTTACGTGACGTTGTATTCAGTTTAGGAACGAGTGGCGATATTCCGCCTACTTTAATCCGTTAACTTCTCTTTTTGATTTTGAATTTGACCAAGCCTTGGTTGATGCCTATCAAGGGCTCTATACATATTTCGCCCTGGAACGAAGGATGATGCTTACCAGAGCAACCGGGCCATTGGAGCATGGATGTAGGCAAGGGGTGTATAGGGACCAAGTGAAGTGATCCTATCCCCTGAAGGACAAATTGCTGGAGAGTCGCGCAAAAATCAAGACAAATTTCCTGGGTATAATAGAGGTACAAGTGGAGGATATTTCCGCTGGAATGTAGTTTGCAGCCACTTACGTCGTCAGGAGTCGATGCCATTAATTCAGGTCCAGAGTGGAGTCATGGTCGCCGCTATTGGACTCTGGCTAGATGTTAATCTGAAATTGAATGCGCTGGATTGTTATCGCACTATTGTAAGTCAAGTGTGTCGCCCCTCTTCCATGTGAGCAAGGAGTTTATAAACAACACAAGTTCAAAAGGCAAGAGGCAGCATGAGCAGAGACACGATGCAATTTTGAGCGCTCACCTCATGGATGGCAGTTGTTAGTTCGCCCCAAAGATTTCATATCATCTCTCTCCCTTCGTTTGAAGTTTAAACTCAGGGGGCAAGCAAACCTGAAGTATGGGGTTATGTTTGATCCATATCCTTTGGCTTGAAAGGTTAGCTGAAGTTAGCCTTTGCGGCCTCATCCGAAGTGTCCCATCAAGTTATGAGAGTTCAGTTTCACAGAATACATCAAGGTCGTGACAATGTCAACGGACACAGGACGGTGTTTTCCACGGATGTTCCTGTACCCTCGAGAGATAGTGACTACGTTGGATTGAACGGAACACTAAGGGCACCAGTTACATCGACGATACAAGTACCGAACGAAGTATGATATATCGTTGCTGGCCCTGCTAGCCCAGAGACTGTACGGCATTTGGTCCGGCATTTGGTCCCTTTCAGTTCAAGAATGTAGGAACCGGGTTAACCTGTGTTGGAGACGGAAAGGCGGGACACAATGCAGTTACGCAGGGACACGGCGTCCATGTAGGGCATGGCGGGCAAGGTCCTTCAGGAGGACAGACCTTGCATGGAATGGGTGGGAGACACGGAGGGCAAATTACGCAAGGGGTTTGCGACGGTGCCGGAGGAGGACTTGAGGGCGTTGGCGTCAATATCTGACATGCTGTTGTGATACATGTGCATGGTGTAAATGGGGGGCAAGGCGGGCAAGGTCCTCCGGGTGTGCAGGGTGGGCAAGGCGCGGGCGATGCACATGGCGTACAGAACACGCATGTCGCGGATGGTTTGACTGGGGTCGGTGTGAGCTGTGCATTGACAGCCAGTCCCACCCTGAAGGCGTATGAAACGAAGAGAGTGAAGCGCTTTCTCATGTTTGCTGAGAGAACGGATGGCAGAGCTTGTCAGTACCGCGGTTGGTCAGACGCCGCTTTATACAAGTTCCTCAGCCTTCTGCCGTGTCTTGCAACTACTCCGAGAGCTTTGTGACATCAGAGGTCAGTCATGGGACACGAACGATATTCTGCCTACTTTATTCCGTCACTTCTTTTCTTGATTTTCCATTCAACGGAATCTGGCTGATGTGTCTTTCAAGTCGCCACAGAAGGCCCACGTACACCAGACCCAGTGAAGGTAAATGGATGCGCATTGGAGCGTTCAAGCAAGAGTCACCCATCTCTGAGCCCTAGCGGGGTTCATTTATATTCGCTCGCGACTATCGTAGAGCGTCAGACGAACACTCGAGCCCGTTCATTTATAACTGGCTGGCTCTGCATTTAGTAGCAAGCCTGTGTGTAGGAGTATACAACACAATAGCACTACACACTCACATTGTCAGCAGACTACATTGACCCAGTCTTGGTCGTACTGGTTGGTAGTTGGTGGCGAAGAACGATCCGAGATCAACGCGTCGTTTGGAACGCAGGTGATTGCACAATATGGCGACACAGCCACGCATCAGGGGCGCGACCGTGAGAAGTTGGGCCCGGGGTTGCACAGAACGCTAGTAGCTATAGTAAGCTCCAAGGGTTTTCCTTGGGTTCTTATATTTCAGTTCTACTGATGATGCATGCTAAACAGCATTTGTTTCACTGGGAAATCGACGCCGATATTGACTTGTGCTTCCCTGGACTATTCCCACTGTCACGGCTGTTTCAGTGAACATTGCAGGGGCACTCTATTCATCTGGTTCACCTGGCGTACTCCCACTCTCCCACTCCCGAGATATCGAATTTTACCGAGACCAGACAGCCAGATGTGCACCACTTGGGAGAAGTCAAACTGGGATTTGTACACTGAAACTCTTCCTGCCTATGTCACCAAACGTCAGGGATCCACCGCGCTCGATGACGGTGGGACATCTAGGTTTCATGAACGTCTCGTCTCACTTCCGAGTCAGGGACTGAGGTACTGAAATGTCAATCAACTGTCTTGGGAACTCTAAGGATTAACAATTGTCTTGCACCCTGATTCTCTCATGGATTCTCGATTTGTCTGGGACCCTGACTCTGTGCCTGGTTCTCACCGACGTGGAACGGTGGAACGTCTCGACTGCTCTGGAAACGTTTCGTTTTGAAAGGAGGTGTCTGTTTATGTTAAACATCAACAGGCTGAGATCCCTTATAAGACCCCTCGGAAAGACGACCCTTCCCCCCTTTCCCTACCTGGACTCTCAACGGTTGGCTCATTGGGTCGTTAAGTATATCCTTGTCATGCACCATGAATGGCCATCGATGGGCCAACTCTCAGGCTGTGTTATGGTGGCTGTCCTGGATTTTAGCGCTTTCAGGACTTCAGCATTGACATTGTACTTCCTTGTCGACGCCATTCATATATGAGTCAGGGGCTTAGACCTGGAGAGACCCCAGCCCCTGATTGAGGGAGAATTGTGAGATTGTCGCTCAAGTCTCTGGACGAAACTCCTTTCCATCTGAGACACCTAGGCCTATTTAAACCCATCCTGTTCTCCCAGAATTCTCCATCGTTCTTGACCGAACACAACCAACTACCACAACCAAACCACTTCCATTTTCATAACCAATTTGTCATTATGAAGAAGTCTTCCACTTCTACCACCACCCCACAACAGATGGTCGACCTTCTCTTTTTGCGAGATGACTTCGAGAACACTTGCATCACCACCCTCGATGGTCAAACTCGTTACTCGACCAACACTCCTCGTAATCCTGAGGAGTATAAAACAACCCGTGTTCGATACTTCACCGGGAAGAAGTCGACACCACCCGAGAAGATCGCCAGAATCCAATGGCGGGTGCTTAGCACCCGCACGGCGATTAAGACAGACTATTTGCCTTCGGACCTCGGGAATCCCGACACATATGATGGGTTTGTTGACATCCGTCGACTTCTCAAGCGTCAACTCCGTAACAAAATTGGCCCGTAAGTCTCCATTACCACGTCTTATCTCGAGTTGTTTTACTTATCCGTTATTTTCCAGAAACCAACAATGCTTCAACCACTTCTTCGAAGGTGATGACGGAAAGAAGTACCGCTGGAAGTCGATGAAGGGCGTGGGTTGCGAACTGACGTCTGATGAAACGGGCGAGATGATCGCGTTCTCGAAGATGCAGTTCATCTTGGAAGGGCCTAGTGCCGGGAAACTCCTTCCCGTCTTGCGATTCAACCCCGACACTGCCCTCACCCCACACTTCATCGTCCTGTCCTTCTTGCTCGTCGACGAGAAGCGACGGAGGCGCTACGGTCCTGACGATCGATGGGAGCTGGAATATGGTGTTGACGACCCCATGCCTGGATACATCGCGGATGCCATTGCTACTGAAAGCGCAGGCGCCGGTGGTTCTGATGGCGGGGAAGCCTAGGCTTCTCATTCCCTTCCCCGGCAGCCTCCACCCATCACCTACAATCTATTCCAATGACCACGCCTCGACGTCTCATGACGTACCCAGTGGCTCTGAATCGTCTCACACGACGACATAACGAGTAGAACATGTTTTGAATGAGACTTGTGATCGCTCACGAGCACAGTCCCGTGCTCTGAGTCTCATCTCGACGGTGAAACCGATACGAGTCGGGATGCAGAAGATCCAAGGACGGACGAAGATTAAACGAATTATTCGGCGTCATTTGTCGATTTTCTATGATCTTGTTCGTTTTCCAAGCTTTTAGTTAACATTAGAGAATAGTGGGATGTCTCTCCCAAACATGACAGAATATACTCATTTGAACTTTAACCATCGTTCTCCGTTAAGGCGTGGTATTTCGTCCGAGTTTCGGGGGTACGAACGTTTAGGCAAGGGTGTTAACTGAGAACTTGCAGTTGTGAATACATAGAAGCCTATATAATGCTCTGTCTAAAAGGAAGGTGAGATACGAGTTCTGTCAGGAATCAGATGTCGTCTTAGTCACAATCCTGGGGGTACAAAGCCAGCGATGTCTACCACTATGAGCAAGTGGAGTAGATCGAAGGGCGACGACATCTCTGAAGGACTGAAGTTACCGGTGATATGAACAAGGGCCGTCACGATTCTAGCTCCGAATATCCGAGAGTATAGAGTATTCAGAAGTATTAGACGGGTAAGGAATATCCGAAACGGATTCTTGTCGCACAAGATCCTACCCCACTTTCGTTATCCTTCTTCGAATGTTCTCAGACCCACTACGGTGAACACTCGAGTGTCTCGCAGCTTGCTTCATTAGTCTTCGACGAAGTCAAGTGGTCGCGAAGTTGCTAGGGTTTTAAGAGACTGCGAGCTTCTGTGAATTGAAAGAACCCACGAGAAGGCAATGCTGACGATTCATTTGAATTCAGGAATCGAAGCGTCGGGGATGAAATGTCCCAGAAGAACGCATGCATGTCCAAAATATTTTTCAATGGTGACCAAGAGCTTTACCAATATGTACCGATACAGATTCCAGACGTTCTCGACATTCAATTCCATGTAGTTCTTGCAGTTCGTTTGTTAGAATTTTCCGATACCTATACAGACTCCAGATGTTCTCGACATCCACTGTTACACAGTTCTTGCAGCTCTTTGGTTAGAAATAAGGGTGACAGAGGACGCACGTCACCACATTGAGATGACCTGAGATGACAGAGTGCTTTGCCAAAGACTCCGGAGCGTACGGATGCATCGTGACGAGAACCAGTGAGATTTCTCGGGAATACAAATCGCCTATTTTTTTGGTGGAGCGCCCCTCCGGCTTTGAGCTTCATCGAGGAGCGTCGAGGCGGGGACAAACGGATTCTAAACCAGCTTTTATCCAGGCACCGCGTGGTGCGGCTCCTCGGCTCTGGGCTGCTCTGACGTATGGGAGCTACTGGGGATCACCGCTCCGGCGCCTAAATCCATAAGACTCTCCAGCCCGAACCCCCATGGCTGCCTATGGCTATGGGTGGGTAGACCTTGACGCCGGGGCGCGAGTTTGTTTGTGAAAAATTGAAATACAGCCTCGAAAAAGATGAGGACAAGGGCTGACAAGGGGATACCGCAAGGAACAAGGCCGTCGATCTGTTCGGCGGATCCGTATATAGAGTGGGCGCCATATCAATTTCCGATCAGTAATGGGGAACTGCTACACACTGAAATACGCACGTTCTTTCTCCAATTCCACGCGCACGCAATGGTGGTGGATAAGCCTCGACTTTTCGAGCCTTTTTGTTCTGCCCTGTTGTACAACTAAGACCCGGTGAAGCGAGGCATCACGCTCTCTACCTCTCGTCTTTAATCAATTAGTGTATCATATAAAAAAATCTCATCAATTTTACGAACAGGAAGCTATCCAAGATTTCTCATACACACCCGGTTATCGGGTACCAGCGGCTACCTCGAGAATGGGCTTATATCACGCTAGAATGGAACCACGAGGAGCAAGTTGCCACCACGCGTCGTGCCGGCCTCAAGCGCTGGGCGGTCGGCACAAACCGTCGCTGAGTCTCCGGACCTTCCCGTTCGGGGACATCTCTGATGCGGTCGGGGATCATTTTGATTGATCGGACACGCTGTTGATGATCGGACGAGTTCCATGTCACCGGCACCCCCAATGCGGGGAAAGCGCCAGCGTCGGTGGGCGCTAAGTACCGTACAGACGCCTACCTCGGAGAAATGACATAGGTTTGCGTCCGGAGGAAACGTATCATAATAAATAATGCATGAGCTGCGGACGGTGAGGTACTTTGATTGAGCGGTTCATAGTCGACAACTTATAATTAGAAACTCAAAAACAAAGCCATGCTCACAGTCTTTGAAGAAGCTCGATGCAATTGGAAGGAGACGCGGGGAACAAACGTTAACTATATGTGATTTTGTGATAGCTGGAAATATCCTCATCTGGCAGGTAGGTACCATTCTCTATTCGCGGGGGACGACTTGGTGATATCAAAGGAGAAATGCGGGGTAACGACACGTATTCACAAAGACCCTGAACTGTCACAATGGGAGACAGGCTTCTCTTTGTAGAATGAAATGAATTAGAGCGGTCTCATGACTCGTGTAGAATGCTATTAAGCACATCCAGAAGAAGTTCTTTGTCTCGGCGCGAGCAGTGCCCGGTAGATGCTTCTCGTCGGTTACTCTGGATACACACACACCCGCTACTTATGCAGCGATGGAAGGATAGCACTACCTATACAACCGGAATTCCAAGAATTTCGAAGAGCTCCAAGGGAACCAGGTCCACTCCGCAACATCGGGCTTAATAAGTGTGTCGAAGTAAAAAGTGTCCTTTCATGATCATCATCTCATCTCATTAACGATCAGCCCACGGCGCTGCGGTAAAGGATATCGATAATCGCGGGCATAAAGCGTATCATACAGTGAAACTGTTGAATTCGAGCAAACGATGCCCATGTCAATCGAGTGTAAGATAGGCTATGTAAATCGGCCAGAAGGGATAGATGGTTTCTCAAGAGAGCTGACCGCAATCAATTAACGTACCGAGGTCACATTGTTGATGGAAGGGGCACGATTTTGGGCAACCATTTGCACCATGAGACGATGCGAATTTTGAAATGGAACGAGTCGCCTGGAAGTGTCGGAGAGCTTACTACAGCACCCTTTGAGACCAATTTCAGAAGATAGCCAGGGTAACCGAAGGGAGGGAAGCCACGATGTAGCAACGCACACACACAGAAACGCCTCCTCGGAACCGGCAATGTGATAAAGTTCCGTCACGTATATGGACAATCTCAGACAACCTCGTTCCCTTCATAAGCTATTTATGTTCCTCGGACTTCAATTAGAGCAAAAGAACCCCGTTTCCGCATCTATTTGGCCGACAAGACAGCGGAAGAAGTGTGTAGCTCCACCAGCTACGATAACCCAAATGAATGGGTTTCCAGCGGAAAGTCTTGTTACGGTGGGCATCATAGCGACATAAGTCATTGCCTCTTCTGGCTATCATGGCATTATGGATCATAATGAGGTCCTTTGTACTCCACAACAGCAGTTGATGCCACGAGCATGCGTGGCGGTTCTAGTCTAGTTTTCAATGTGTAATATGTGGGGTAACTCACCCATTCAAATGCTATTAGTGGCTTTCGGGTTCCATTCATTGAAGCCATCTTTCCAAGCACGCTGCCACATTGCTTTACATATGCATGATGAACAAATTATCCGAAACACTTGGATTAATTATAACAGCTTGAATGAAACTAAGCGCTTGTAATCATCATGGTGGGGTAGGAACGAGGAGATGAGACGGGTGATCATGATGGTGATGATCACCAGCAACAAGGGCTTCTTTTCCTTCGAATCAGCGCTAAGCAGTGTATAGCCATTGCCAGAAAATCTGGGGTATGTCCACTAGCCTCACATTCGGGTCCTGGTATGGATGGATCTAAGACCCTGAATGTGATGTGCTGAGCAGGGTGCGGGCCATCATTAGCAACGGGACGGGATGTCGTGTCTTTGAATGAACCTGGGAACCAGGACGGCGGCGAACTCACGGAAAAAAGCAGGGTGTTTTGGTGTAGGATAATCGTTGGAGTCAAAGCTTGAAAGCTTGATACTATGAGTCTATCGCCACGTTTGAGGGGAGGAAAATCATCCCATTGCGAGTGGGCAAAAGGGGTCCCAAATGAGGACCGGCTCTTATCGCAGATATATGTGTAACGGCCCTTTCTTTGTTCCGAATTACAGTGCAGGAGCAAGGCATTGAATATTCAGGGTTCATTGTATTGACTGAGATTGGGTATAGAAGAGATATATTTGGATGTAATGATTATGGCCCTCGAGGTAGACATAGGCTATACAGACTCTGGAAGCTCTGGATGATATGTTATCGTCAGAAAGTCGGACCGAGAATTGAAATGGAGGAGCATGATTTCCGAATCTCGGGGGAGGACGATGAGATCTGGCCGGCGATAGATCTGAGATGCTTTCATCCGCGGCAATAATTAGTCTCACGTGTTTCCCAGCCCTTTGACGCCAGTTTCCCGTTTATATTGCTATATAACTCCTTTACGTCCCATTCCTTCCCGCCCATTATTAACGAGCTCATCGTCCGCCACAACGACAAAACCCCTCTGCTCGCTGTCTCCCTCGTCTACCATGAACATCTCCGTCGACGACCTCATCTCCTCCTTTTCATCCTCCCACATTGGGCAGGAAGCTCTGGATATCGCCCAGTTGCAGGTAAGCGTAGCCACCGCTTCCACAGCTTGACCCGGTGCTTATACATCGAGTAGGCCCAGCTCGCTGAAACCCTGTTTGGCGGGAACAACTATGCCTCGTCGTCGCGTCATAGCGGCCGGGAATATAAGCCATGCACAACGCCAATTCCCCGCACCCCCTCATCGTCAACCTTCAACTGGGATTCCATTGATGCCTTTGCGGGCCAGTCGCGGTCGCGGTCTTCCTCGATCTCCGGTCGAGTGGAAGACATGGAAGACGAACAGATGGTTGAGGACCTACTGATACCCCAGTCGTCCTCGTCTGTCTTTGAAAATACAAACCAGAATACCTATTCTAGTTTCTCCCCATCGGGTTCATATGTGCAACCCTCCTCCTTCTCCTCGGCATATCACCAATCCCAATCGACACCATCGAGTCGAACATTTGCTGAGCCACTGCCTTCATCACCATCGCAATCCCTGTTTGCTTCAACGGATCCGTTCTACCTCCAAGCCCAGGCAAACTCACAGTCATACTTCTACGGTAACTCGAACATCACGCAGCGGGGACGACCGACTCAAAATTCACCATTTGGTCAGTCCAGTAACTTTGGATACCACAGCCATTTCCAACCTGCAGCCGCAGCTGCATTTTAGACGTTCATGAATCACTGTGAACATTCATACCCCTCTCTCCTGGATTCCCTGCAACACCGCGACTTGATAACAATATTATTCATATCCATGACTGGACTCCCACTTATTTTGGCAACCCCATCGTATATTCTTGCCTATTCGCAACGATACCTGTATTACATAGACGACCCGATAACGACCACCACTTTCTCGAACTCACTTCAGCATGCACGCTTTTTATCATTTTGTTCGTTCGTACATACGCTCTCTCTCTCTCTTCTGTCAAGCATGGACCTTTGTTCAAGTTAGACTAAGTAGTCAGATTAGTATTTTTTGTTGTATTTTTTCTCTTGAATGCGACGTTCAATGTACACACATCTCTCCACTTCGGTGCGTGTGTTTATTTTTGGAAATCGTCGTTATCAAGGGGTTCCGACGCGTTACCGCGACGTTGAAAGTCAGGGTCCCCACTTTACCTGCAGAATTATTTCCGTCATGACCCTCTTCTCGCATCAACGAATAGTCCCAAAGCCGGCAATCTACTCATCGAAGCCAAGCATACAAAACCTTGCAAGTAAAAAAGGAAGGGTGCCCTCGTTTTGAAAGTCTGGAACGATCCTACTAGATGGAGGCAAAACTTCGGAACGAGCACTTTGAAAGTGACTGACTTCTATCTTCACTGCAGGTCCATCACGATCCTTATGCTTAAAACTGGGTGCAAGTCAGTGTGTAAGTCTGGGTAAAGAAGAATCAGGAAGGAGATTTCCGAAGAAGCGGATACACATCTATTGCAGAAGCTGCGTCTCAAGGCCTGGAGACACGGAACGCCATGTCGAGAACCTCAATTGAGAAGATCGCGGTGGAAGAAGGCTCTTTGGGCTTGTTCTGTGACGGTACACTTCAAATCAGGGGTTGGTTCTCTTTTTGGGTGACATATTTCATTTACTTGGTTGCCAGTTGATTTCGGATATGATAGGTTTTTGGTGGGCACAATAATGTGCCTACGGTAGAGCTATCATGCAACTGCCGGGTGTTGTGGAACACCGCCAGCCGGTTTTGGGCCCACCATACCATCGATGTGGAACAACAATGCAAGTTGATCCCAATTTATTCTTGCGCCAACGATGGGAGCCATCGTACCGGTGATACGAGGGGCGATAACATAACACAGATAGATAACGACCGGCATCCTTCTCTTGCAGATCCCTAGGCGGCGCTCGCGAATGGAAACTCCATAGCAGAAACCTCGGAAGGCTACGGCAAGTGTCTCTTGCTTAGCACAAGCTGGATAACTAAAATCCCGATCCCAAGCACACTGTTTTCGGGGTCTAGAAACCTGGCAGCTGCGTATACCACCGAGGCGGTCAATAACGTTAACGGTAACCGGTGGACCGACCTGGTTGGTGATGATATCTCCTCTGAGGGTTCGAATTCTGCTTGGCCCTCGCTGGGTTAGTTCCGCACCGTACCGGCACGAGAGGTACGTACATGAAATGAGGACTAGGACTAACTAGGACTGTCTTTACATATCGAATCAAACATGCTGAACTCGGAGATCAAGGCGATTCTGGAAAGCTGAATGTTCGTGCTTGCTGCCAACAGGGGCGTGTTCTGAACAACTTCTGAATCTGAATTCGAAATGAATGCATATGTGCACGCTTCTTCCGAGTCCGAGCCCCCCAGCATCCACCCTAGCGTGGTCTTCTCGGGTATCCGGCTGACAGCTACAGCCTGCTTTCAAATGTAGGACTAAGGACCCTGCCCGGCGGTAGAGATGTTACTTTAATACTTACGCCACTGACACAAGGCGATCATCTGCCGTAGCGGAGAAGAAGCTTGATGCTCGAACTCGGGAAGCCAGCTTCTTCACGGTCTACTGCAAACTAGGCTACTAGGTCTTGGGGCCCGACGGCATCCGTCCCTAGCTCTGGATTCCTGGATCCCTTTCGGCCTGCGTTCTAGGGTGCTCGGGCTGGCTTTCTGGAGCATTGCGCAGTGCGCATTTGTCGCTTATCGTCCCAATAGCTTCTTGTGATACTTACCGCTACGGGCAACCAACTGCACCTTCTTCGCATTCCTTTTTCGACATGCTCTCTCGATGACGTTCGGTTTCCGAGTTCATTTCATGGTACATATGTTTCTGCTCGACGCACCGGGGATGAACCTTGTTGTGGGTTCTTGGGCACACGGTGGCGGCTGGTGTGCGACCATAACCTGAACCTGACCAGCGTGCGACCGTCCTTCGATGGTGCGATACCAGAAGCCGTTCAAGTTGGTAGGCACACTGGCACTGGCCTAGCACGATCATCTTGCGAAATTTTCGTGGGTCGTGTGTCGATATACCCTTGCGCAATTCCGAATCCTCCCTGGCCGCATCTTGCTCCCGTTGCCCGACCCCTTTGCTAATGCCTAGCCTTTTGGTCTCAATCTATAAGCTCGGACCGACGCTAAGCACTTTCCTATACTTGGTTCTGTTCATTTACATTCCACGGCACCTTTTTAGTCTTAGTGCGTCCATTTACGACCGCTTGTGGCTGATACTCGAACACCCCTAATTATTCCGTCAACCCGAATCCGAGTCTGTGTTCCCCGAAAGTTTCCCCTGACCGCCCTGTATCCTTGGCTTACGCTCACTCTTGACTTTTCCCCTTTTGCTCTTTTGCGCCTTTTTACTCCTTTTACTCCTCTCCCTTCCGAATTGAATGCTGAAGCGCGCCATGTCATGACTCCAACAACTTGCATCATCTCCCATCGTATTGCGTTAGCGCTGTTAGCGTCCGAGTCCTTGACCTACATAACAGGTACTCAATTCATTCAGGGGGTGATATGTTGATATGATATTGATAACGAATCATAGCCAGAATGACACATGAATACCCATCGTACGCGACATACAGATTACAACAGTCACAGTGTTGGGCTTCTTATCTATCAGAAGCAAGGGTTATAACAGGTTGTAACCTGTTGTAACCGCAAACGTTAACAAACTGTACTCCATTCCCTATTCGCCAGATCACGGGGTCTCTCGTATGCATGGACGCCATAGTTTATATGACGGGCTCTCCACTTCCCCAGCTCCATGGAAGGGGCTGTCAATATTATGATAGCTATCGCCTCACTAGCTAGAAGCCTCTTGACGTCGTTGCGGGGTATATGTTCTCGCGGATGGTGTACTAGCGCATACTGATACCTTCTATCCTAATAATATCATCCCAAATAGGGATGGATGGACAGGAAAGAACAAAGAACATACCCATCGCATGACATCGTCACCTATAACGAAAATGGGAACCATCGTTCACCGTGAACATCGGTTTATTATCTGCCAGTTTCGATCCATCTATGATCTTGTTGGTATAATTGAGCGCTGGCGTAGTGTTCGCATAACGCAATGCACATGCGATGCGAATGATACCCGCCCAACCCTTCGAGCTTCAAGAAAAACAAGACCTGAATCATCCTGATTCGCGCTGGCACGAATTTAGCCCATATGCGATGTCGTCTCGACATGGGATGGATGGTCCGTCATGATCATCTTCCCTCACTGCCCGTCGACAAACCCCCAGCCCCTAACTGACATAAAAGTCCACCCGCGTCCTAAAAGTAGACTCACCGCATCCACAGGACAATGCAATGCAATAGAATGATGATACTAGGATCTAGAAGCCCGAAGAGAACTCGAAGCTCTATATGCGTCTCAGGAGAAACCTTGATAAGGAGACACTTCTAGCGATACCCCAAACCGTCCGATGTCGCCGTTCGGAAGAACCTCGACATATCGGATCTCCAGTCCCTTGTCACAGTGGACCCAAAGGTAGGTTTTTGCATTTGAATTGCATCCTCGAAGGGTAAGTTTCCATTCTGGATGCCCCGGCGACCGGAGATTGCCATTTTGGATTCGCGGGTTACAGCAGCTCTTCCTTCTATGTAGATGCAAGTCAGTGTTCCTTCTCAAGAACGTCTGGTGAAGGCGTGATGACCAGCGGTGAACGGGTGCAAGATTTTTCAGGGTTCGTCGAGGAAGTGAACGCGTTATTTATAGCTTGCATCTGTTTTAGGATGTGGTACAAAATCAAATAAACATTGAAAGGCTTGAGTGTCAGCTTCCAGTAACCGAGGATATTCAATCTATCAAACCCAATCAATATCGCGCGAGGAAGAGAAGAAAGAAGTTCACGAACCTCTCGAACAGATGGACATATTTCTCCAAGCTGCCCACAGCCCTTTTGCAGCAAAGCCTTCAATTCGGTTAGGCCAGCCTTGAGTTCAGGTTGCAAAGGATGAGATGAGGCTTGGACGTTTTCCCCATTACCATCTTCATCTTCATCATCAGAGTCCACAGTGGAAGATGGCGCGAAAATCCCTCCAGAACGATCTACAATCATCGACACCCAACACCGCACCAACGCATCGAGGATGGTCAATCGCCATCCATACAATCGTGGTGCACAGACTTCCATGAGAGGCAGAAGAACTTTCAAAGATGACAGCTGCAGCTGCAGATGTACAGGATCTACTGGTGGCAGCCCGGGAACTGGTGGATTGGCTGATGGCAAGACCAAAGGCTGAACTAGTTGTGGTATCAGCACCTGCATGCAGGTTACGTGTTAGCGGCAGGAAAACATAACTGAGAGTTACCATTCACCTTCAGGAATCGTATACACCCTATATCCAGGGTTCGAACAACATCAGGAAGGGCATCCAACGTCGCTCTGACGATGTCCGGTTTGTCAAAGGCGTACGTCCATACGTCTGTCACGACGTTCTGACCCACGAGCGTGCAAAGCGCGTCAAACCTCTCTTTCGATCCGATTTGCGTTGTGATAGTTGTTAATTTCAGGGATTGGGATATAGCGAGTCTTAGGAGGGGTGGGGAAAGAAGGGTATCTTGCTGCCCTAGCGCTTTGGCGAACGACTGGGATGGTTGGTGAATTGTAAGTGGACGTGAAATGGGACCACAAGGAGGAAGGAATACTCACGGATCGCAGCAAACCATCGATCCCAGTTTTGCGCAGCAAATCTGCAGGGACGTGTTCCAGCATCGATCGAGCGATGAGCAAACCCCAGATTTTGTACCGGGTTTGGTAGTCGTCCAGAAAGGTCATGAGCGGGGGAATGACAAGATGCCATACAGTATCATATGTGCTTTGCTATAAAACTCAATCAGAAACAATGAATAGCGAACGAAGAACCGGCTACCGACCTCGATATTCGAGACACACCAATAGAGAATAGCCCCGAGTCCAACCCATCCCTTCCACCTCTGCCCCTCTGATTCGTAGAAATCCTGAGTAACCGAAGAGAACCCACCCTGCTGCGGAGGTCGTGATATCTGTGATGGTGGCACACTCTTCCCAGTTTGAAGATTGATATGCGGGTGGGGATTAGACATGAGAAACACAGGTTTAATTGTATCTGAAAGTATGTGTTTCCACGTCGCCTGGCCCTGTTCACCCAAGAGAGTAACGATTTCTGTTGGATTAATGAATCCAGATCGCCGGAATCGGTGTTGAGTTCTTACCTTGAGCCAGACTCTGGGACTGTGGAACGATCCATGGAGATTCGTCCCGCAAGACAGTCTCTTCCTCGTCGTACTGCGGTCCTCCGATTTCTTTGTTCAGTCTGACCAAGTCAACCGCAAAAGGAGCCGTTGAGCATATGATGGACGCGCTTTCCTCCCTTTCGACTCGTTCCTCATCTCGATTTGCAGGAGGATCTGTCTTCTGCTTGTGAGCTGTTCTTTGTCCAACCAGTATTCGAAGTTCCTTCAGGTTAGACACAGCTTCACGTTTCCATTTGTTGAGTTTTGCGCGTAGCTCGCCTTCTGTTTCTTCATATCGACTAAAGTCAACAGGGATTTCCAGAGACTCGAGGAGCTGTGGCGGTATGCGTGGAGGAGACATGTAAAGCGGAGTTCCAAACAAGCACTTTGAGTTGCCCCTGATCGCACTTCAAATTAAAAGGAAATCTAAATGCAGAGCAATGCAAAATAGCTTAAGATACAATACAGGGGAACTGGACAGATATACACGGAATCCCAGAATTAATGCCTATTGGAAAAGGCATAGTTGGGATATAATCACACAGACAGTATACTGAGTCGTGGTATGGTAGAGGACGAAAAAGGCCTACCGACCCTCTGATATCAATTATAGAAATCAAGAGCCTTGGTTCAGGAAAGCATCCAGCTCGTCGTCCAGTTCTTGTTGGGTCTTCCTCGGTCGCTCGTTGCGGCCTCTCCTCCTCTCGCCATCGCCTCGCCCAGGACTTCGAGATCGTCGTTCTCTACCACCACCCGATCCGTCTCCGCGTCGTCGTTTCCGCTCAGGACCCCATTCAAGAGTGCTCCGCGACCTTCGAGGCTCCTGTGATATCCGCTCGCTGAGGCTTAACCTACCACCATTGTACAAGTCCATCTCATCCCCATTCCGTCTCCTACGGCCCTCACCGCGGCGGCTTCTTCGTGTTGAGGAACCGTTGTGCGGCCACGGTTCTCCTTTCGTGAGCATAGTCCGACCGTCATTAGCGATATAGTCAGACCGCATTTTTGAGGGAGGTGAAACAGGCGCCGAAGGCTCGTCCTCAGCGATACCATCCTCGCCGAACCTGTCTGCCAAAGACCTGCCGTTGGCTTTGGGTGCATCTTCACCATCATCGCTCGCTTCTTCGGCAAGAAAAGCATCAAGTTCTTGGTCCAACCGTGCACGGGTTAGCTCCTCATCTTCTTCATCGTCCCGTCGGCGTTTTCCGCCACTTGGAACACTGGGGATATCGCGGCCATTCACAAGCTCTTTCCCAGCAAGTTTTCCGTGTTTCTTGTAGAATTCGCTCTCCTTCCGCGCGCCCCTCTTCTTCACGTCCGTTTTTCTTGCCCATCGCATCCGTAAAGGTGCTGAAAGCCCCTCTTTGCGCTTCTCCCGTTCTCGGTCTTGATCTTCTGTGGACTTGCCCAAAGCCAAGCCCAGGGTCCGAGTAATTCTCTCTTCTGCCGGCCAGAGTGGGAGAGGTATAGATTTGGCTGTGATACTACCATCGTCAATGGATGGTTCTTCGCCCGGAGTCTTCTGCAACGCAGCGTACGCCTTCCTCGCATCCGACTTGGAGGAGAAGACCAAAACGCAGGTCGTATCCGACACCCATTCCAACCCAAGCGGGTGGGCTTCAAAATGGGTCGCGTATGCAAAGATCCGTGTTGTTGGAAGATGAGCAATAGGTGGGCCAGTAAAGAAGAGTGCGTTTGACCGGATTTCGGGGTCTATGGCTTTGTGAATTCCCAGCATTTGGATAGTACGCGAGGGGAGAAAGAACCTTCATCAAGACCATCTTCGTCCATCATGGCCTCGTCTTCTGCTGGTTCGTCCAGAGCTTTTCGCTGGAGACATTGTTTGAGTCTGTGTTTTAACACCTTCGTGTGGTTGGGATACACACCTTTGAACTTGAAGGAGCCGTGTCTGCTAGTAGGTATATCTTTCCGCGTCCAATTCGGTTTGCAAGACTTGAAGGATCTGATTGGGGTTGTATCTGCTCTTCATATGGTATCATCTCGTCGTATGAAAGCAGCGTCGGCTCAGGTTCAGGAGCGCTGAAGCCAACGGGGGCAATCGAGTCGTCGGTGAGCATTTCCATAATTGGCTTCTTGTTGAAAAGTAGCTGCTCCAGGCAAAATAGAAGTGTTTGCTTAGACAGTCGTTAGAAAAATTGGCGGTATTCTGGTCAATAAGACTTACTATCAGAAAGTAAAAAGGGAGCAGGACTACGGAATCAAGTGGTGAAAGCCATCCTTGACCGCAACCGCAACAAGCGACATATGACTAAGCATATCACCGGTCCGCCCAGACCGGGTCCATTGTCCTTTATATGGCCAGAGTCTGAACAGACACAAGTACTGCTGTCAGTATCTCCTGGGGTGATGTTTCGGGGATGGCCCTCCACTCTTCTTACTGCTTTTTAGGACGTCCAACTACTCCCAGCTGACCGTTCTGACCCCACAGACAGAAGCAAATGCCATATCCATACCATACAGAAGAACTCCATCTCATGATGGCTATCAAGAAGCGTGCTCAGGCTGGCTATTCTGGAATGTATACATAGTCATATTGCAACTTATCCTTTTGTTCGGTCCCCCTTTCCCACTGGTATCTGCCTTCCACAGTCACACAAGTCGCGCTCAAGAATATGGCTGGGTTCCCGATACTCAGCCGCACATGGATCGTAGTATTTGGCCTCCTGATCGTCGGATGTGCTTCGTCGGACCTTCCCCTACGCCCATTTGATATCTCACTCAGACTACTGGATATCAGCGAGCCTCATAGCCTATTGTTGGACCGACGGCAAACTACGGATGTCCCTCCAAACTGCTTACCGTTTTGCGGTCCTGTGAACTCTCACATATCAGCGGTACGTCTAAAACCACTTGGTATATCCGGATCCTGGGTCTTACTGCTAGAATATGATAGGGCTGCACACCTTCAACATGCTGCAATCAACCCTTTTTGAACGCATATGTTGATTGCTACAAATGCGTCGCCTCTGAAATTGGGTTGTTCAACCACATCGGAGCTCAAAACGTCGTCAGAAGTGAGTTGTCCTCTTAACCATATTTCCGGTTACTATCAGACTGATATATGATCTATCCCATCAAGGTATTGCTCAGCAGTGCCTGAGAAATGGCATAATACTTCAAGAACCGTTCTTACCTACGAACGGACCGTTAAGTCCCCCTCCTCCAGGAGCTACACCGATCATCCCTGGCCCGACCACCCTCCCTGCGCCGATTACCTCTAGCTCGACCGCGTTTACACCCAGTTCTACATCGCCTTTACCCCTTCCATCTTCGACTTCCGTCTCGTCATTGAGCTCCAGAGTACCGAGTGCTTCAGGACCCCCGGGTCAGCCGACATCGCAAATTACGATAGGACCATCCCCGACAGGAGTACCAGTCTCGAGTGGCAGTCCGAGTCCTACCAGCGCCCCATCTCAACCAGCCGAAGGGTCCGCAGCTGGATTGATTGACAGGGATGGATTGGCCTTGCGATTGGGATTGGGAATGTCGTTAATAATCTTCGCGTTATGGTGACTTTAGCGTACGTTATTTAAAACGAAAACAAGACCATTCATATGGCATATGCTTACTTGGTTGTGGACGTCGAGATACCTGTCCCCCCATGTCTTCTGTCGAGGATCCGTCTTTCCGGAGTCATTATTACCTGGCACGACATCATAAAACACTAGTCCTTCATTTCAAACGTAGTGACATTCATTTTGAACTGATTTTCTTCATACCTACGACAATGTTATCGTCAAGCTCCAACAGCCAAGCTTAACTTGAAGCGTTTTCTCACTGCTGTCAAGAGGAAGTACGGAATTCATTTCACCTCGTGATACAGGGTTCTTCCGATATGGGCGCTTACCTTGCGCTTACTCTAGTGATTAGGCAAAGCGGAATCCGAGATTGAACCAAGACTGAATAAACTCCACTATAACACTAGGCCAGTCCAATCAAAAAGTTCGAACTTGTCCGGGCCATCTCAGAGGTCTGTTAAGTGACCCCTTCCACATATCCTGAAGAAAGTCTCGCGGCCACCGAGAAGTCCGCACTCATTCCGGTTTTCCAGATTCTATTGACATGCTTTCGGGAATCGAAGTCTTCGAAACGCAGCCGTCCTCGTGGATCATCATACACCATCATCACCGAAGGATTTGCGATCATGGAAATCTCTTTTACTTGTATATTTCAAACGTCCGGTACCTTATTTAAATTTGTGTGTTTTTTGCCGAGAGTTCGTTCGCCTTCCCACCCCCTTCCGCTGGTCTTCCCCTTCAAGCTTTCCGAGCGCCAGCCATTAGCGGGACGTCATATATCCATGCTCGCCTCTGCATGTGTACGGAAGATGGGAGACTGGCTGTTGGCCGCTGCGTTTCTCTTTAGCCTTTTGAGCACCACGCTCGGATTGGAAAGGCTACAATTCCCCGACGTCGACGCGCCATTCTACCACCACCTCCAAGTCGGCCGGCGTCAGGCGTCCATTCCCCCCGACAGCATCCCGATACCATGTAGGCCGATCTGCGAGCCCGTGAGAGCCCGGGTTGCAGTGGTGAGTTCTGTCGGAAGTTCGAGCTTGTCTGCCAAGCCAACGCGCGCAATGGACATAAATTATTATTATTGGACAGGGATGTCGGGCAATAACGTGTTGCAACCAGCCTTTTATCAATTCCTATGTCGAGTGCTACAAATGCCAGGCTAGCGAATACGACATCGTAACCCATGGGGGAGCTAAGAATGTGGTCTCCAGTGAGTTTGCATATGGCAGCTGCAAAGTCTCAACGGTTTTGTGATTCTTCGGAATTCAGGTATCGTCCGGCAATGTGGTCAACGAAATATTACGCTTCAAGAACCGGTCTTGCCAGCCTCGGGACCGCTGAGCTTCGTGGATATAACGGGGACGACTACCTTTCCTCTGCTAACGCGGTTTTCGACCGTCGCGGCGTCACCCACACCGTCCACCACCCTTTTCCCCAGCGGATCTGAAGACACGGACGTCACCCTCACCCAGGTTACCTTCAGACCTACGGCATCCACCTCGGGTGATGCTCCCGATGCTACGGACGATGATGCATCGTCGGCGACTAGATTTGGGAGTCCTATGTCTCCAACAGAACTCGTGGCGTTTGTGGTGGTCTTGGCTATGTACTGGTCTTATCCCTGATCACAACACATCTCATAACATGTACAATACCTTGTCCCGGTTGGCTGTTTTGTGACTATAGTGTTTTCATTGTACGGGTATACCGAGGGTTCTACAGTATTGCAAGATGGAATAAATAAGTCGTTAGTGTATGCTAAGCTCGATACCTGGTTGCTGGGAAGGCTCTATGAGTACTAGCTGTGAGATGGAGGTGGAGTTTATAATCGCGCGTCGCGAGGCATCTTCTTTATGGCTTGTCGGACACCAAGGTCGGCAAGGACGTCTTCTGCACCAGCGAGGACTAAAGAAGTAGTCTGTAAGCATGTGCGAGGGGATGGTAAGAAATGGAACACATACTAGCATCGAAACCTGATGTACGGTGGAACTAGTAGGAGTGAATATTTAGTGTCATGATAATTAGAGGTAGGGAATCCTCACTTACGTTTTCAACGAGTTTACCCATACCGGTGACAGTCAGAGCACGACCACCGAAGATTTGAGTTGCGTCTTCGGCCATTTCTCTTCCGGATCGAGAGATAAACCTGGGAAGGTGAGCCAAAAGTCAGTGCGGAACTCGAACATTGAGACTTACTGTTTAACCAAACCAATGGGACCAGCCAACTTGTCCGATTGTTGAGCATAGTTCATCTAGAGATAAGGTGAGCGAAGTCTTTTATGATCGACAAATTGACGTGAGCATACATTGTTCATTTGGTACGTGATGGACTCGAGCCAGTTTTGTCCGGCCTCAACTCTCGAAATCATAGACGCCAATTTGGAACGGATAACAGCAAGGTTGGTCAGAGGCTTGCCGAACACGATACGCTGCGACGCCCATTTGAGGCACTCCTCGACAATGAGTCGTTGAGAGGAAATAGCGGTGCAACAGACCATCCATCGCTCGTGGTTGAAGTTGCTCAGGATGACGGACATGCCCTTTCCAACAGGCCCAAGAGTGTTGGCGACCGGCACACGGACCTTGTCGAAGGTAACATAGGCGGTTCCGGCAACGGAGGAATAAGCAGTCTTGATTTGCTTGGTCTCGACGCCTGGTCCTCGTGGGATGAGAATGACTGTAAACCCCTTCTCCGTTCGGCAGCCGGTTGTGAAGTAGTCGGCGAATGTGCCGTTGGTGATCCATTTTTTGGTACCCGTGATAACCCATTCGTCGCCCTCGCGAACGGCGGTGGTTTGGAGGCCGCTTACATCGCTGCCCGCGAAGGCTTCAGTAATAGCGAGTGCGACGTATTTCTTTCCTGCCAATGCCTGTTTCTCAGAGTTAGACTTGAGCTGAAAGTACGGTCAAGGCAACACTGACATCTGGTACAACTCTGTTATAGAGCTCTTCTGAGCCATAGTTGAGAACAGGAGGAAGGCCGATGACAAGACCAGCGAGAAGACCATCGACGACAGCACGGCTGCTGACTCGAGCCAGCTCCGCGTGGATGATACCCTCATAGAAGTAATCAAATTCCTCGGGTTCGACGAGCCCACCCATGAGCTTGCGTCCCTTGAGATGCTTGCCCGGGCCAAGACGCATAGCAATGATGTTCGTCTCCGCCATCTTGTCGACGACCTCCTGCGATATCCGCTTGCCACTCGCGTCGGCACGGTCTGATTCGGGCTGGACGACGGAGACAAAGAACTCGCGGACGGCGCGCTGGAACTTCCGGTGCTTGTCGGTGTAGTAGGGCGTGCGGTAGCCTTTGCTAAGCCATGTCGGTTCGGCGTAGGGAACCTGGCTGAGCTCGCCCGGTTGGAGGGGCTTAATTTGTTCGGTCTGGCCCAGGACCGTTCCGATTTGCAGACGCGCGAATTGGGGTCGCAGCAAGACTTCGTGTCTGTGCAGACCGAAGAAAGCCTGCGTGGCGTCCTTCCCGGCTAAGGACGAATAAGTGTGGGGAAATTACGGCCAAAGACATAAATGGTGGGGTGCGCACCTATGCCCTCCGCGTAGAGGACGTTTGAGCCTCCAGGATGCATAGCTGCAAACTTGGAGAGATCGTATACCTTTGCGTCGACGATAATCCACTGAGCAAAGGTTCGCTTTAGGGTCGAGACCAATAACAAACCCTAAAATAAACTCACCACATCGCCCTCCTTGTTATGCTGGAACACTGTCAGCTATATTAACCAAAACTTTGCATACAGTATCTATACAGACCTGGGCAACCTCCTCAAGAGTGTATTCCTTCAAAGTCTTGGACATGGTCGTTAAAGAGAAGAAAAAGCGGGAACGTGGAGAACTTCCGGATGAAGGTGGCCACTGAGTCTTCCGTGCGGGGACATAGGGGCTACCCCAGAATCACATGTCGGACAAACGATCCGTTCCTGGTATTGATGAGCCAATTGGCAAGAAACGAATTCGAATAAGTGTTCAAGAAGTCGGCGGTGGCCGGTGACCGCGCATGTACATGAGCTCTATTACATAGTGGCTAATCATAGTTAAGTATACAGGGAACAAGCAGGCAGGGTGCGTGTTTAGAGCTGAGGAGAGCAGGATATCAGATACAAATTACAAATTACAAACGGAAACAGATAACATACCCTGAACAAGAAGCCTAGATCTTCGGGTGTTAAGCGACCCATGGCCTATCAATTGAAAAGTTAAAAGCTGCGATCACTCGACAAATGCAAGAGAACATACGGAATCATCAGTAGATAAAGTCGCGTCTATCATAGCGTTCTTCTTTTCTTGCAGTTGCACAATTCGACTCTCGATACTGTCTTCTACGACCAGCTTGATGGCCTCGACGGGACGACGCTGTCCAAGACGGTGAATACGATCCATGGCCTCTGGATCAGGGGTGAGAATTAATGTGGAGAAAGAGAGGATGAACGGAAGCAGACGCACGGAACTCGACAGCTGGATTCCACCAACTATCCATGAGGTAGACTCGGGAAGCCTCAGTCAAATTCAAAGCGACACCTCCGGCTTTCAAACTGACGAGGAAAACAGTAACCTCCACGTTGTTCACTAAAACGCCCATTGTAAGCAAACCAACTTGATTGAACATGGTAGGAACTTACTGAAATGCTTGATAGTAGCATCTCGAGCCTGGGGAGACATCGTACCCTCAAGTCGGCAAACATTGAAGCCAGCTCTCTGCAGCCTGAACGCAATAAGATCCAAGAAATTGACAAACTGGCTAAAGACGATAGATTTGGTAGTGGCGTCTTTCAACCTCAAGTTGCTTAATTCTTCGACTAGTGCCTCGATCTTGGACGATGATCGCCATGTCTCGAGGTTGAGCCGACCGAGGATGCCTTGACGTGCATTGACTACGCTCTCTTCGATTTCCAGAGCAGGGGCTTCAAGATCAATGGTTAGAGGCAGATGACAAACTGGGCAGCCAGGCTGTTAAGAATAGATAGAGTGAGGACGGATTGCATGCTTCGAATAATGGATAGACGCACGTCATTCTCCAAGGCCGCTTCGAGATATTGTTTAATGCATTCTCGATCGAAAATGTGATGACATTTGGATTGGATTGCGTCCTCTGCAAATTCGTTGCACAGACGACAAACCGTACCTTCGCTACTATCTGGAACAAGAGAGGCTGCGTTAGCTTTGCTCCGAATGACCAGGTCCGGATGGCAAGCCATTTGGCGCATGCGGGTTAACCTGTCGCCATGCGTTAGTTGGAATCTTGATAATGACCAAATGACAGAATGAACGTACAAGCTAAAGATATTAGAATAATCTAAGAGGCAAAAGGCGTCAGAAAGGTTTCATGAAGGGAGCAGGAGAAGCACGTACTATTCAAAACCGTCCCTTGATCAAGATAGGTGGCGAACTGGCGTTTCGCGTCGGAAAACAAAGAGAGGTAAAGCTCCTTCTCTTCGGGGCTGAAATAGTCTCGACGAACGATGACCGTACGAGGCGGCAATCCTAGATCGTCAGCACGTTGAAGCTATCGAGTTATGGTTGGTTAGTACCGATGGTCTGAGTAAAAGAGAGAATAGATCCTGACCTTGGTCCGACGCAGCATCATTTGGTCCATCAATACCCTCAGCTTCTTAAATGCAAGAGCTCCTGCACCGACCATTCCGGTCTTTTGAATCGGTGATAGGATTTCATTATTCCAGAAGCAGGTCTAAAGTCTTCATTTAGAACGAGACACGTTGGCACAGGACTAATGCTTACATGTTGCATAGGACTATGCCCACAATCTGGACAGCTCGATTAGCTCAAAGATTAACACAATATCAAGGCATGTAGTTACCGTCGCAGGACCTCTTGTCAGTAAATTTCCAATGGAGAGACTTGCAGTCACATAATTTACCTGATACAAGTCATTTTAGTACTTCCAGGTTGTTGCTAGTGAGATAAAGGAGCACGTACAGAAATAGAAAGCGAATGGATCGGCACCGAGGAATCGAATGATGCTGTACAGCTCTCCTACACGATTTTGGAGGGGTGTACCAGAAAGACACCACCGATAATCGCTTCGAAGCTCGAAAGCGGCCTTAGCAGTGTTGGTGGAACGCTCTTTGATATTATGGGCTTCGTCGAGCTGGATTGCCCTGTCAGATAGGCCCAAAATGCCGTCCATGGTGTTGATACTTACAACAACTCGTTTCCATTGGATGCAATGGAGGGGAGATTTCTCTTTGACGATCAGGCCCTTCCGCTTGAAACCGCTCTGTTGTTTTCGGAAGCAACTGTGAAACGTCGAGATCATAAGCAGGCAGTCACCTTAATGGGAGACATGAGTGGCTACCTTTCAAGGACAGCGTAAGTGGTCAACACTACGTCGAATTTCTT
Source organism: Coprinopsis strossmayeri (assembly GCA_900156845.1). NCBI lineage: Eukaryota > Fungi > Basidiomycota > Agaricomycetes > Agaricales > Psathyrellaceae > Coprinopsis > Coprinopsis strossmayeri. Next base: position 94,406 of record FTPT01000091.1, read on the forward strand.
CAATTGGTCTGCATCCGATTCTCGTGAAGCCCCGTGCCAGACGAGCACCTTCATGCCCTCGGTGTGGGCAGCGATTTCGTTCTTCCATTGCATAATCGCAACGGTGGGTCTATTAAAAAGGAATAAAAGAATTGAATCGTGAAAGAACATGTTTTACATACGCGACAACCAAGTTGGGCTTTTCTTTCGAGGAGATAAGAAGAGATATTATTTGGATAGTCTTGCCCATTCTGCATGGCATAATCAGTAGTGTCCAGTTGGCAAGCCCAAAAGGCTTACCCCATCTCATCCTATAATAAGGTGAGTAAGGGAAATAAGAAAGACACAGGTGGAGACGTACTGCAAGAATTCCTCCTTTCCATGGAGTCTTCTCTTGATTACGCATCCAGTGCAAACTCTCTTGCTGGAATGGAAGGAGGGTGACCTTTAGGTTATCCGGTTGCGGTGCCTTTCGTGGTTCAGGTCTGGCTACAGGGTTGCCTAGGTCACCCCAGACGTCCACCAATTCTGGATGGGCGTCTTGCAGCGCCAATCCCACTTTCTCAGACTATAGAACGTGGTATTAGGAAATCCAGAGGGTTTAACGACTAGACCAAACGCACGTTTGTCAAAGGCCGTCCTAATTGCTCCATTAAAGCCCTTTGTTTCTTCTTCTGGACACGCTTGGCCTCTCGTGCAAGTTGTTTCTCTGTTGACCTTCTGTTAGCCAGGGCTGCAAGGGTCATGGCTTTCTTCACTGTTCCAGCTGTGGCTCCCCAAGTAGGCTCTTTTTTCACTTTCGACCCTGCTTTAGCCTTGCCTTTGCCCTTGCCCTTGCCTTTGCCTTTGCCACGCCTGCCAAGAGGTGTGTCAGACTCGGAGTCTGAAGGGGTCCCTTCACTCTCGGTGTCCATGGGGAAGTCATCAGCATCCAGGGTAACGGCTTTACTTTGAGCGCTGGCGATGCGACGTTCAGCGGCAGCTGCCGCAAGAGCAGCAGCAGAGCTTGGACCTTTGCGGGCACCAGAAGACGAGGATTCGCCATTTCGTCCAGAGTTCATGGAGTTCTGTAGAGATGCCCGGATACCCGCATCGAGCATGAGTTCTTCGTCCTCCGCGTCGGCCTCAGAATCAATAACATCTTCGTCTTCCGAGTCAGACATTTGGAATTCAGAGTCTTCATCGTCACTTGACTCGACGAGCTCTGGTTCTTCATCTTCGGATTGTTGAGGTCCAGCCTCAGCCTCTATCTTAACTTTTGCCTTCCCTCTTGCACTTGCACGCGCGGCGGGTGCAACAGTGGGCGTCTATACAGATGCCTATCATCAGTTTTGATACGACGGAAGCCGGCGTATCATTCACCTTCTTTGTGACAGCGGTTGTAGCTTTCTTAGCTGTAACTTCGACATAGACCTTATTGGTAACCGCACGTCGCTTAGGGGCCCTGCGCGACGGCTTCTGTTCGGACACATCGTCTTCATCGCTCTGTTCTTCCTCGCTGTTGCGCTCACTTTTGCGTTTCATACTTGCTACTCTGGTTGTCACTGTCTTCTTCGACGCCCTCTGAGTGACGACCTCTTCGTTTTCTTGGTCTGAGGTCGCCGGCGTTTCGGTGTCGCCTCCCTTAGTTGACGCTGGCGTACTGATCGCTGGAGATGCATTTGCGGTCGTTGTGGGCGTCCCTGAAGACACGGCAGGCGATGTCAGTTTTCGAGCTGACGCTCTGGTTGTTCTGACCATGTTGTCCAAGTGAAAGGGAGATATTAGGGTATAGGTAGGACAAAGGAAATTTTAGGTAGAATGGCCCATATGAGCGTGAGTTGGCCTCTAATTATTAATGAGATGCCAGCACAAACTGTCACATCCACGTGATCGTGTCGTCACACTGTCACGCTTGACTCATTTATCGCGGCTTCCGAGGTGCACAGTTCAAAAAAATTCCCGGTGCACACTGAGAGATAATTGACTTGAGAATCAGCCATTAAATGTGAAGAATTCTGGACTCGAAGACAAGGACTTCCTTGTATATCCACCGTCCCTATCCAGGCCCTGGTCGTATACTATATCAACAATTGTCTTGCAGTGGTGCACTTAAAACAATAGCCCTAGAGTGAACGCTTCCCGACATCCAGCACGTAGGTACCTCTAGCCTCCCGGAAGATATCTGACGCCGACTGGACAGCCTAATGGTGAGAAGGTCCAGATACTGACCTGCCACGCGTGTGAGCCTTTGGTAGCCCCGACACACTTCAGCCGTTCTTCATCCATTCAATTCCTTGTACGTCTTGACATTTTCTTTCTCAAAGTGAACTGTGAATACAGGCAATACATTTGCCGGGGTCTTTACCGGGGAAACTCGAGCTGATAACGAGATTCCCATGGACCTCAGGCTCTTTTATTCGTCTAACATTCCCCCTGTCAAGCACGGGCCGTAACATATCGGAAGTGCTAGCCAAGCCTTGCCTTCTGCTCGGCTCTTCAACAAGTTGTTGAGAATTAAGGGACGCGTTGGGATATGAAAATGCCGATGTTTCACCCACAGCGCCCGTTTAAATAATTACGAGATAACACTCACCCGGACCTCCTGGTTTGATCGAAAGCATGGCACGGATTCAAAGCGGTAACAAGATCGAGTGACATCAATTGTGACGGCGCCGGTTGCTGGTTCAAAGTCTCTGAATTAACCTCTTGCTCAGTTGCAATATTATGTCTAATTCAGATTTTGCTCAATAGACCTTCGCAGACATACAGCCACCTGAGGGAGAAGGATGACTATTTCTCCAGTGGCAGGAGCATGAGGCAGGTTGGGTTGTCCCTGACCGAGTCGGAGCAGAATCGGGCTGCCATGTGTCGGAGTCCGGATGGGGGCCTTGCCTCACCACCGCTCGAGCTATCCAACACGAGGCACGAACTAGACTTGCTTTTGCTCCACCCGCACTGGGGGGTTCCTGACATGGTGAATACTCTTTGTTTTCTATTAGATATCATATTGATCCTTGAATAGGCTACAATGTCGACTTCAAAGGCGGCTAATGGGAACCTAAACAATCGTCCTTTACCACAAATACGCTCCAGAGCTGGAGCGGGCTCAACCAATATCGTCCCTACGCCTTCTATATCCACAGTAGTTGCCCGTAATATGGCGAACAATACAGCACAAAAACAGCAGTCTGATTCACGTCCCAATTCGCAGCAGCAGCGATATCCCCCACGACCCCAACAGCGACAACTCACTATAAGCGACTCCGACTCCGATTTAGACGGGTTCGATTCGTCGGAAGACGAACTGGCGACGTTCTATACCCCAAATCAAAGCCCAAGGACTTCGATGGCGAGTTCATCTATCGTCTTTCCCAGTAAAGGGAAGAGCGCAGCGACGGCAGCGGGTCCACAACCGAGGAAGCCAAGCAGAAAGAGTTTACATACCTCCACACCCGTCCAGATTACCCCGACGAACTCAAATAGTAGTGCGATGCCGAGTGTTGGAAACGGACATGTGGGTAGCAATCAGCACTATCAGAAGCAGCCGCAGCCGATTGGCACCAGTAGCAGTGCTTCCGTCTTGCTACAACAGCAGCAACAGAGGGTAGCCAATGTGAATCGGAAGGTCTCAAATCCTGTTCCTGCAGCTCACCATAGGCGTCCATTGATACCCGAATCGCAGCAACGACGGCCCTCGATACCAGAGACGCAGCAGAGGAGAGTGTCAAATCCGCTGCAGGCAGCCTCGAGGAAACCTTCCGTCCCCTCGACAACGACTGCATTACCACAGCCCGATACTGCCCCTGCTACTGCTACACCGCCAAGCTTCTCGGCACAAACGCATGCACGGAATCCAAGTATTCCTAAATCCGCATCCACATCTACGCCCAAGTCAAGCCCTACCGCTACTCCCAACAGTACTGCATCCCTTTCTCGAGCGTCGTCTCTGAACCAACGACCCTCCCCTTCGAGCACTCTGCGAGGGGCGCCGTCCTCCTCTGCAGCTACCGCTCCCCATCCTCCCCGTCTCGCGAAACCCACTCGGATTACCTCTACTACGTCATCAGTGAATTCAGTCAGCTCCACTTCCCTCGAAAACCATTCGGACTTGCATTCAGGCAGCGACGAGCTGTTGACTGATTCGACGACCATGACCTCGCCTGTTACCCCGGATCAGGGCAAGGCTGCCAAACCCACGGCCCCAAAACATGCATCATTGAGGTCTACAAGGCTACCTGCAACTTATCATAGCTTCAGTGGAAATATCATTCAACAGCAACAGCGAAAATCGGGCTCGGGATCGCATCATACTCAACAAAGTCAGATACTTCAGAGAGATTATTCGTATACAGAGGATGATTGGGCGAAGGACGTGAGATACCTGGCGGGCTCCATCGTTACTGGTTCTTCGGAAACTGTAAACCGGACACAAGCGAATGGGCATGTACCACCGGCGAACGAGAACGGGAATGCGGATTTGAAGAGAAGTGGGAGCTCGGCGAGTAAGAGAGATGGCAAAGACGCGGATAGAGGTTCTCTGGGACTTGGGCTTCCCTTGGACGGGAAACGGAAGAGTGTGGATAAGGGGAAGGGGAAAGGCAAGGAAAAGGAGGTCGAAGGAGATGAAGACAATGGTAGCGACAAGAAGGATAAGAAACGCCGGAAAAGCAAGACAACAGAGAGAGACGTCGTTTACTATACCGCCACGAATGGGATGCCTAGGGTTCCTCCTTCGACTCCTCCTGAACAGGAACTTACGCCCGCTGCCAAGATCAGAAACGGATACACCCAAAATTTGATAAATATGACTGCATTGATGGAGCAGGATGAAGATGATCGCAGCACCAATGATGGAAGGGACGTGCATCTGCGGGATAGGTTGAGTGTGGTTTCGGAGCGCGAAGAAGAAGCAGAGGAAGCACCGCCTACTCCCAAGCTCGCTGTCGCCAATGCCAATGCAAGAGAAGGAACACCGTCACCGGCTACCACACCCAGGTCACTTGCTTCTGCCAACAAGTTGCAGTCCAGATCAATGGCAGAGTCCGATATGGACTCAGTGGTGGTAGTGGATGCCTCTGAAGTCCGGGAAGGCATTCAACGTGAACGGGAAGAGCGACGTGCCCTCAACCCCGCCGCGCAAATAAGCCAAACATCTGTGTCGACATGGGCTGAAGACTACAAGACTATTGTGGCACGTACAAAAGCTCAGCAGCAGAAGCAAACCGGTATCCATGTCGACAAACAGAGGATTCAGAGTCCACCCAATTCCGCCCTCTTTGCGAATGCGAGTGTAGCCAGTGGAAGTCAGAACAGCTTTGCGTATCAGAATGCGTTGCCGGTTGCAACTGGGGAGTTGCCTTCGCAGGGTATGCCTGGGTATACGGCATTGCATACGGCGAGGGCGCCGCCTGGAATGTATGTTAAGGACGGGGAGCTGATGAGTAAACCGAACGTTAGTAGTAGCGGAGGGTGGTTGAAGGGTATTCTTTCCCATTCTACGTCTCCCGCTGGTTATCCATATAGACAGCCTGAGGACTTCACACCACATATGACTCCGAATGCCTTGGACGGGAGAGTTGATTTGACTCGCAGTGGGGTTGCGCAGACGACGATGGCTAGCGTGGAGGTCGTACGTGGATTAGGCGGCCTTGCTGGAAGCAAGAGCAGTGGACTCGGGAAGAAGGGACTCAAAGATATGCTTGGGAATCTTTCGAGGAGAAGGACGGTTAGCGGGGGTGAGGCACAGGATATTTTGAACAAGCAGAAGAAGGGTGGTCTTTCCAGGGCGTTCACGTTGAGCTTTGGTGGAGGGTCGAGGTTGAGAAAGGCTAGCGAGAATGTGTATACCGGTAGGAAGACCGGCACGCTTTCGACAGCTTCGACAAAGGCGGGTGCTATAGATGCTAGGGCACAAGCTATGATGGCCATTTCTTCGGAGAGAATCCTTGGGTTTACGAGCTACAGACGACCGCCGACATATGTACCTAGTGGGAGCGTGCTTGTACAAGTATGGGCAGTTGGCGTTGATGGCGTCGATGGGAAGCTTCTTGGACTGAGGCTAGGACCTCCGAAGGCTAATACAGACATCGGGCAAATCTTGGACGGGCCTTTAGTTGATGAACCTGAAGAAGAAGGTAGGCTGCCAATGTATAATGGAGAGACGGAGGGGGAGGAGACGGAAAGAGAGGACGGTCGTGCAAAGAAAGGAAATGGACTTGGGCGAACTACGAGTTTCCGAGCTAGATTGGGATCATTGCGCCTTAAGGGAGGCCGGAAGAAAGATAAGGATTCTACCAGAGACCGCACAAAAGGGAAGGAGAAAGAGAAGACATTGCCACCGCCACCACTTATGCAACCAGAAGTTGGGTTTATACCTGGTCGGAGCTTCGTGGGGCGTGTTCTTGAGTGCGGTTGGGAGGTTAAGGAAGAGGTTGTCCGCAAAGGCGAATGGGTTATCGGATTACTTGACACCAAAAAGGTAAGCAAATCTCTTAATTAGTATTGATTGATTGCTAAAGCAACTTATAGAGCGGCGGATTAACACAATTTATTGTTGTGGATCGACATCGCGTACGCCGAATTCCCCATCCCGCTTCTGTGCAAAGAGAGGAGACTACCGCTCCCACATCAACAACGACCTCTTTCAATTCCTTCACCACCAACTCAACAGCCAGACTCGGGCTCGGACCCCCTCCCCCGCAGCCTGCACCCCCTATAACTTTAGAAGAACTTGCACTCCTGCCTCTTTGCGGCCTTCCTGCTTACCGCGCCGTACGCACTTTCATGGGTGCCTTCTCGGGTTTATCGCAGCCTACTACTAGTCCTCGACCTTTCGACTACCCCAGCTTTGCGTCGGCTATGAATAGTGGGACGTTCTTGGGAGGTCCACATCATCCTCATGCGGATCACGAACCCAATCGCAGGAGACGAGTCTTGGTACTCAGAGGCCACGATGGAATTGGGGCAATGGCCGTTCGTATGCTCGTATTGAGGGGATGGCGGGTGTCGGTTCATATACCTGTTCCTGGACCACATGATCACGATGATATTCAACGGTACATGATTGAGATGGAGGAGCGGGTCTCCCAGCTCGGTGGAGAAGAGGTTGTTTTCGATGATGGAGGCAATGGCGGCGATTCTTGGTGGGATGAAGGAAGGGGTGCTGCTGTGCGCATCATTGACGGTTTGAGACTTGATGGGGATGTATTTGATGCTGTTCTTGATACGATTGGTGGCAAGGAGGTACGGGAGGCGTCTGAGAGGCTCTTGAGATCTAGGGGAAGGGGAGATGACGAATTTGTCGATACACCGGTAGTGGATGGGCCAAAACCTGAAGGAAGAAGGATGCGGAAGACAGGTCCCGGGCAGTTCACGACACTTGTAGGGGATGTGCCAGAGCGGATCATACCCACTGTTGCGGATAACTTCAGAGCAGGGCTCAGATCATTGAAGCTTAGTGGAGGAGCGGGTGGTGGAGGTGCTAACTCGACTGAAGCAGATGGCCCAGCAGGTTCAGGTGTTATCGAAGAAGTACGAGGAAAAGTGGGATATGCCTGGGTCAGCACCACTCAAGACGTCGACTGGGAAGGAGAAGATATCTCCGAGACGCTGGGAAATGTCCTGCGCTTGGCACTGGAATATGAGATCAGGCCTGTTATTCCAAGGATATCTGTCCCGAGTGGTTCGGCAGTGACCTACAAATACAAGAACGGGGTCGTTCCATTTGAAATGACTCCGGAAGTCTTTGTGGACGGGGATGGGCCTCTGTGCAACGGTGGAACGATGGTTGTAAAGATTGCACTGTGATGATTCTGCAATTACTCGTATGCTTTCTTTGCTCAATTCATTTCCATGACTAGATTCTGGACCCTGCTAAAATATATCTTGGATGGGATATGCGTCTGCCGTATTGGGGGGACGTGTTGTATTAGTTCACTTATGCTATGTATTAGACGAGATGCGATCTCTGTATGATATCGATACAATGTACTATGTTACAAAGTTTCCCACTGTTGTACACGAGATGGGCGTGAGGGGTGAATATACCTTAGGCCATCAGTCAGGCCAGAAACGGTGAGACTTTTCAATATCGCGCCGCTGTAGATCCTTGATACTGGTACAAGTAAGGAAAATGGGTATGTCCTAAGCGTGATAGGACATCCTGAGCCTGCTCCAATCACGAAGTAGTTTCAATGATGACCGGAGAATCTGTCGATGTCGATGGCTTAAAGTCGAAGAAAGGTATTTTTCGAAGGTTTCCTGGGGCAGGTCCTTCGGCCTGAGCTTCCATCAGCTGCTTAGTGCCTCGATCCGTCTGCACAGTAACAATGGTGGGTGAGTACATCAACGGCACGTGCAAGCATTGAACGATAGTGGTAAGACGAATATCAGAATTAAGACGGAAATGAAGAAAAATGAATGGGATGATAACTCACAATACCGGCATTTGCCATCCCACGTTCCAGACCTTCCAGCAAGGTACATGCTTTGCACAACGCGTTGCTGGACATATATCCGCACCTTTGACACGTCTCTAGAAGAAGGAAAACAAAGTTGGATGAGCGATATGATTAGATAGAGAGGGGTATTTGAGAACGAAAGTATGATCGTGATCGATTAGAACCAGTCTCGACTCACGTTGAACTTTCTGAGTCGCTTTGATTTCTTCTTTGACTTCAAAAGCCTCTCCGGAATGAATTATATCGATGATAGCGCTGGGGCGTGCAGCTTCCAGGTCCTTTAAGAACGCGCGTGCATGGCCACGATAGGCGTCCGGCGAATAGATGCACTCGGTTGAAAAGTAATCTAACTTTTTGAAGTACGCATACCTGCGGTTTGGGGTTGGGGTTGAGTTGAGGGGTTGAAGTTTTATCAAGGAATAAAGGAGTTGTTTTTACATACATTACAATTTCCTTCTCGTATGCGTATTTGAAAGGTTTGGATCGTCTGATGGTATCTTCGCCTTCGGTGCATATGGACGTGCAACGTCCGAGACGTGCGATGTCTCCACGCATGACTGTGAAGGGGAAGAAGGGGCGTGTTGAGTGCCATACTAAGGCATAGAACACGAGGTTGAAAAATACGCACTGTTCATGAGAACGGTTTCCGCTATATCATCTGCATTGTGACCCGTCACAATATGGTCTACGTTTAGCATTGCAGCCCCTCTATCTAGAGCCTGTCGACGGAATACTCCGCAGAATGTGCAGTTATTCTTCCGGCCAACTCTGCTGACAATTCGGTCCATAGTCCATCCATATAATTCGTCGTATGACAAGATCTTGAGAGGCATATCATATTGTTGCTGGTTGCGCTTTACTGTCTGGAATTAGATGAACAGATAGGGTTGGTACAATTCGCCGTCGAAAGAGATAGATAGATCTAGTTGCTGGTGGCAATAAGGTTTCCTCGACTCACCTCCAAAGAATCATCGCGATATCCCGTAATTCCTTCATCAATTGAAAGAAGAAAGAGCTCTAAACCATATTGGTAACGTTCGTTCAACGTTTTCATAACATATGCCAAGACGGTTGAATCTGCGATTATAACCAACAGGGGGAGGAATCAGAATCCTTTTGTTCAATCAGAATCTGGAATACTCGACCTGGGATTCCAGGTAGACATAAATCCTGAAGAAACTAACCTTTGCCACCAGATGCCCCAATTGCAACCCTATCTCCAGGTTTGAATAGATTTGCTTCCGTTATTGTGTGGTGAACCTCGGTTTCGAAAACGTAGAAGAAGCAATCTCGACAGATTTGCTGCCCTGTTTTTGGTCGTTTGATCATTGCCTTGGACTTTTGGCATAGTGCACAGGGTTTTGGGGGCATTTTGGTCCAATATTTGCGGAGAGATTGTAGCACCTGGAGGCAGAAGCAGAGGAACGAGCAGGAGTCTGACTCGCAAGCTCGATAATTGGTGATGATCCCTAAACGGAAATACACTGCCACCACGTGTGCCTTCCATCATAACACAGCCACGCATACCAAAAATAGCTCGGCGCCTGAATTTCGTCAAAGTCCTCTTCTGTCGTCTGTGTGCCGCGCTTGTAGATAAATATCCCTATTTCCTCATATATTTTTTCGGCCAGTTTCCATCACCTACATTTGGGAACTGGAATCTTCTCGCAGTCTGAACGAGAAGTACCGTGCATATGACCAAAACGTTGCCAGGCTTGATTGAAGGTCAAATGGTACAAGAATGTGATGAGCACTTCAAAGATAGCATTATGTCGTGTGTGCTTCTTTCAAGAGATCTGTCTACTTTTGGACCATACCTCCTGGAACACACGTTGTGCTAACGTTGACCCAGGGCGTGCCTTTGCCTTGATCTTTGCCCTCTACCCTGGAAAGCCCTGAACCCACCAAAGATACAGTTCGAGATTCATCCGCTCTTTGCAATGTGCGACATATGTTTAAATTTTACTTCCCGGTACTTGTCATGAAAATCAGTGCACGGTTGTAAACACTATGTGCATAGGTACACTGGTTGTGGTCATGAGCCTAGGCACATGGATCGATTTGGAGCTCAAGATCCGTTGTCTCCTTCGTGTCCTCCTATGTCCTAGTAGGAGTTTGAAGTTTGCGTACTGTCGCCTAGTCTTCATAGGTTCTGCGAGACGCGTAGAATTGGCAATCCAAGCGCTTATTATCCGCATGTGGAAAGAATTTACCCCAGGGCGAAATGGGTGCTCTTAATGTGACTGCTTGGAAGAATTAAATAAAGGGGGTCTATATACTCCGTGCCGTGTTTGGAGGGATAAGCGTACACACGGCTGATAATCGATAAGTTTCAGTTAAGGATCCTGAGACAAATACCTTCAGTGACATACGCAGACAGGTATAACAAGACACGTTAATGCAGGCTCGATGACTGGTAATTTAACTTGAAAGTGTGTGCTTTCCGACTCCGTCGGCATTGCGTAGGTCGAGAGAGATGAGCTTAGCCAACGTATATCGTGTCATCGACCCCACTACCACCAAAGATTAATAAATTAATCTTAATCAATGTACGAAGATGACGGCATAATTTTCGATGATTGTGGGACGCCGATATACCCCAGATGCTTCAGCTATGTCATTACTGGAAGTTTAATGAGGGGTGTGTTGACAATGTCGGGCTATATCGTCATAGAATGGTCTTATCGATAGGCCATCTATGAACTCCTGAAAGGCTGAAACGCGTGTGTACAGACACCCCCGGAACCCATAGAAGTAAGGGTCTTTCCAAGGAAGTACAGACTTCTTGTATTGCGTGTGCATTGGAAAACATGAGACAAGTCAACCAGTGATGGTAGGTGCATTGAATGCAGAAAGACGTCGAATGAATGAATGATTACAGATGCCATCGGTGAGAAGCTGGAAAGGATCTTGAGGTCATAGGGTCGTAAGTTGGAGGTCCCGAGCAATGTGATAGAACTTCAAGGCAAGAAGCGGAGTACTGGGATTAGACAGACAGAAAAGGAGAGTCGAATGCAGATTGAAGCAGGAAGTGAACAGATAAGAACGGTTGCATGTGGGTGTTTTCCGACGGTCTAACTGTCCAGTTCGGGGAGACCGAGGCAGATAGAAGAATGTGAAGCCATGTCCGTGTTTCAAGTATCTCGAAATCACCCCATTCGAAGACTTGAAATGTCAGTAGAGTACCTGCGAATTTTTAAGAATTCTGCGATTCTACCGGTCGTTATCGGAGATTTTTTCGACAATAGGTAGCTTCGATAATGAAGACTTGGCCTGAGGCATATAGGCTTGGATATATGGAATAGGGTCTGCTAGGGATGATTAAATCCGTTTCACGTCCGACAACGGTGCTCATCGTGCGAACCCAGGTGGATCTAAAAAAAGGAGGGTGAATATTCCATACGGTTTCTATTCCAAACTTGTGGTAGACGGACGGATTAGGTCACGCGGTGTTCATTCTAAGCAGTTGCCGTTATTCGAGGGTCTAATTTGACCTGAGTTATTCCAGATGAACGTAGATTCGGGGACCAAATACTGCTGCCAGATACCGAGAGATAGCAGCCCCCTTTGTGGTGTGGCGCCGCGAAGCTTCCCCAATAGCAGCATCCCAAGTACGAATGCGGATTTGGTTGGCACCATTGGGCGCTCAAACGACTGATTGGCAGCTGAAGGCGTCTGAACGGGTTCTTGGTCACAGTCAGCGAATTATCCGTACAATTAATAGCACTCGCCGTCTCTGTGTGAGATTGCGGCCTGACAAAGGCAGCTCATTTCAGGTTTTATGACATTCGGCCGTCCACAAGACCACACTCGATTTGGATCAACTGTGTCGTGATGTTTGCCACCGAAACGCCCGGTCCGATGGGGTTATAAAAGCCTCGCTCTTCAATGTTCCACTCATTATCGGCAAAGCTTGCCTCCTCTGGTGTCCTCTCTAGACGCGTCGCTACCTCTCTGCTACCACGTCGTCGTCGTCGTTGGAGGCCAATGGTGACCTCTACCTGGAAACCCAACACGTACCCCTCAGCGAGGCGGAACGATCATGTTGACACCTATAAGAGTGCCAAAAACGGAGAGGTCAAGGTTCCCGATCCGTATAGATGGATGGAGGAATATACAGATGAGACCGACAAGTGGACCTCTGCTCAGGAAGCGTATACCCGGGCTTATATTGACGAATACCCCCACCGCCAGCGTCTGGAAGACGCATTTCTGGCCAGCATAGACTATGCGAGGGTATGTATGCGTTCCGTCGGAATGGATGGGCACGGGCTAATGAACAACATTAGGCGAGTGCTCCAATCTTTAGAAAAGATAACCGGTGGTACTGGTTCCATAACACGGGGCTGCAAGCTCAAGAAGGTACGGAAGTTTCTCGGGACCAGTAATTAGTAACGCCTAATGAGCGCTTCCCAGTATATTACCGCTCAAAGGATGCCAAATTACCTGACAGGTCACAAGGAGCCGATAATGGCGAAGTCTTTTTCGACGTGAGTTGCAGGCATATGCGTGTCCGCATTTCCGGCTCACGCAGGACAATAGTTGAATCTCCTCTCAGACGATGGTTCTGCTTCTTTGAGCGTCCACGCTTTCTCTGACTCGGCCGAATACTACGCCTATGGCGTCTCCTACTCTGTAAGTCCGCTTGACACACTCAAATGAGCAGGAATGATTAATGCGTTTGACAGGGAACTGATTTCACTACAGTATACATTAGACGTACTGACACTCCTCTCGCTACGAAGGAGCAGGCCGATAACGATACTGGTCGTCTTCCCGAGGTTCTGAACTTTGTCAAGTTCTCCTCGTTAAAATGGACACCCGACTCCAAGGGATTTTTCTACCAGGTATGTGCTGGCGGGTTTGCAGTGCTCCCGACGTTCATCAAGAGCACATCAGAGATATCCCGATCGTAGCGGCGGTTCGGAGAAAAGTAGCGACTCTGGGATTGAAACCGGAGGAGATAGAGATGCGAAGCTCTACTACCATCGCGTTAATACTCCGCAGTGTAAGCATCACACTTTGATTGAGGTCATTTTATCCTCATCTCTCACATCGGATAGCGGATGACGTGTTGATCTATTATGATGAGAATGAGCCAGAATGGATGTACTCCATAGATGTCACAGACGACGATAAATATATCGTACTTACTGTGGTCCAGGATACTTCGAGGGTATGTGTCTTTCCCTTATCTTAGATGGAGCAAAAATAACGCGGTATAATATTAGAAAAATATGCTTTGGATCACTGAGCTTAAGCCTGATTCTATTGAAAAGGGTTTCGAATGGAACAAGGTCATCGATAAGTACGAGGCCGAGTACGAGTAGTAAGTTGCGAGATCAACTTTTCTATTTAGAATCACTGACTTGGGTTGTTAGCATTACCAACGATGGCCCGGTCTTCGTTCTTCGAACTAACGAGGATGCGCCAAAGTATAAAGTCATTACCATTGATATTTCCAAGGACAAGGAAACCAAAGAATTTATTCCTCAGACCGATGGCTTCTTGAACACCATCGACACAGTCAACAACGGAAAGAATTTCGTGGTGACTTATAAGCGAAACGTGAGTATCCTCCTGGTAATGCTTTTATTATATGTACTCATTCATCCATGACAGGTCAAGGATGAGGTCTACGTCTATTCGAAAGAGGGAAAGGAGCTCAAGCGCCTTGTACTCGACTTTATTGGCTCGATTTCCGTCACTGCTCGCTTTGAGGATACTTGGTTCTTCGTCAAGACAACCGGATTCACGACACCTGGAATTTTGGGAAGATATGACTTCACTGCACCGGAGCATCAAGAGTGGAGTATATACCATAAGACTGACGTGAATGGTTTGAATGCCGACGAGTTCGAATCCCAGCAAGTGAGTAACGGGCTTTTACAAGCGCGTGGGATGCGCACTAAACATGCTTTGGACAGGTGTGGTTCGAGAGTAAAGACGGCACGAAGGTTCCCATGTTTATTACCCGCCATAAATCAGCGCAGTTCGATGGGACAGCTCCTGCTATCCAATATGGTGAGTTTATAGTATGGTCGGATATGACATTGTTAATAACTGATGTGTATTGATAGGTTATGGCGGCTTCAGCGTGCCTATTACCCCTGGTTTCAGTCCCACCATACTTACCTTCTTGAAAACTTATGGTGGCATTTATGTTATTGTGAACGTCCGGGGAGGCGGTGAGTTTGGAGAGGAATGGCATGAGGCTGGATGCAGAGAGAAGAAACACAATTGCTTCGACGATTTTATTGCTGCGACGTGAGTAGACAGCATTCCCCTTTATTGGCCCGTTCTGATTAGAAAGATTCCAGTGAGTTCCTTGTCAAGAACAAGTATGCTGCACCTGGAAAGGTCACGATTAACGGTGGCTCTAACGGAGGTATGTTGTATTCCTGTCTAAATGGGACATCATTTATTGAATTCCCTTTAGGTCTTTTGATATCTGCTTGTGTGAACAGAGCCCCTGAAGGAACGTTTGGTGCTGCCGTTGCTGAAGTTGGTGTTCACGACCTCCTCCGCGTATGTTCTTGTCCTATGTGTGGCTTACCTCGACATCTGACCTGTCCTAATGTAGTTCCATAAATTTACCATCGGTAATTCTGGTTTTGTCAAACCTCCGACGTGACAGTAACTCACACATGATGCAGGCAAGGCTTGGACAAGTGACTACGGCGACCCAGATGACCCTAAAGACTTCGATTTCATCTACCCCATATCGCCGCTTCATAATGTTTCCCCTACCAAAGTATTGCCGCCGTACATGCTTTCCACTGCAGACCGTACGTTGTCTTATCCCCGAGGAGTGTTTTCATTTGCTGACAATTAGCCTTTGCATATTTGAACATTATTAGACGACGATCGGGTTGTACCCAGTCATTCATTCAAACTTGCGGCGACTTTGCAACATCTTCGGGCTGACAACCCCAACCCCATCCTCTTGCGTGTGGATAAGAAAGCTGGACATGGTGCCGGTAAATCGACTAGGAAGCGGTAAGTAGCCCTTGTCCGGCTTGTGGGATATTATTAAAAAATTGGTCTGTAATTATAGGATAAGCGAAGCAGCGGATAAGTGGAGCTTTGTTGCGCAATCTTTGGGTTTGGAGTGGAAAGAATGGGACGAGTCTTCCAAACTTTGAATATTCTCTTGGGTAAACATGGACTTTGGTACCAAAGTATTTTACTGACCGTCATCGGGTTGTTTGGTTTTATGCTATTTTCGTCTCTCTATGTTGCCTGTGATTTGCACCTATTCCAGATCTAGTATCGAACCTTCCGAAATGTCCGCAAGAAGTTCCTGATAGTCATCATTCGGGGATAACATAAAATTAGAGGAAGGCTGTTATTGACTCTCTACTGGCGATGGCATAGGTGCAATGTCGGTCTTGAGGACCCTATTTGCTTTTGATCTTGGGTTTGGGGCTTTGCACAGGGTGAATGATGTTCTCATTCATGATAGGATTGTACTTACCGTTTGTATTTTCGGTGATATAGAATCGGCGGAGGATCATGATGGCTTCTTCCCGGTAATAACCCCCTGTAGCCTTATAAGGAGGATGCCCTGGATGTGGGAGACTGAAATAGGTATATCGGCCGGTTCTTGTCAAAGGGAAAAAAACAGAATAGATGCTTACTCTTGATTCACGCCGAGCACGCTTCCACACCCTCCAAATCGTTCATTGCCACAGCCATAAAAGACTTGCTTGATGCCTAGTTGACGGAGAGCCGATGCACACATGATGCAGGGCTCTACTGTGACATACAAGGTTGTTGTAGATAAGGGATATGCCGATGACTGGGGCGTCAAATCTTTATCGCTCAGGATGCTGTCAATAGCTTCGAGCTCAGCATGACGTGTTGCCTATATAAAATCGGGTCTTAGTAGTGGTAAGCAAGTTCACTGGATATATCTACATTCCGTAATTCGTTGGTCCTATTCCGTGCTTTTGCGATTATCTTTTCGTCTCTGACAAACACGCATCCGACGGGGACTTCGCCTGCTGCCAGGGCTTCCTCTGCCTGCGGTGCGGTTAAGCCAGTGTGTAGATTGCCAGTGGTTGGATGTTCCTACCATATTCATGGCCTCTTTCATCCAGACGAGATGTTGTCGATCCATACTTTGATTTGGGAATGTAGCCCCAATTTCTCTGGTGGCCTTTGGACCACGACCCTGTGGTTGTAGATAAATTGAAAGCCCAGAAAGCCTTTGTTCTGCGGCGGCCTGCTGATGGTCGTAGCAGCGCTCATTGTATATGTGATGAGTCAGCTAAATGATGGGAATTACAAGCTAATCCGGAGGAAATGGCTGGCCGTTCCACACTTGGACCTGGACGACATCTCGGGGCCTGCGAGGTGCTGGTATTGTTCTCCTCGTTGTCCCATCGCTTTCTCTCCTCCCACAACAACCAAAACTATGGCGACATCTAGCACCTCGAGCCCTTGGAAGCCAGGTCGGTACCGGGTCAACATCGGCACGTCCCTTGGAAGGGCCCTCAGGGCCAGGAAGAACGGAGGGGAGGTGGGGGCGTCGTCGCCCGCCAAAACAGGCGGTCCTGGCAAGTCGAGGCGCTCCAATCTCCCCGACAGAGAGTTCTATTCTCTCAGATGTGCGTGCTCTATGAAAGGGTACCGAAGGAGCCTGACTGATTGACGTCTTCGATCTAGACCAACACAAGCCGGCCTCTGTGGACGAGAAGAAGCCTGGGATGATTCAGTTTACGGCGAAGGACTCGTCGGCGCCTACCGGTGTTGTCGCAGAGCTGGCGAGTACACAGGTGCGCACGCAATGCCGCAATGGGGTAATGGCAGCTGATGCCCATTGTCCAGCCTGGGGAATCGGTAATGTTTGGTGGGAACGAGCTTCCGTTGAACAAGCTTGATTGTGTCCTCATTTATGATGAAGACACTGGGGTATGTAGCCAAAGGTTACTGTTGACACGGACGGGCCGACGTTGACATTCCGTCCACTTTCCCATCTTTTGCAGACCTTCACATTGGAGAAGCTTGATGGCTGCCTGAAGTTGTCTCCTGACCGCAGCCTACCCTCTATTGTGCCCCGCGAGGCATCCCGTACGTCTCGGAGCATGTCAGCTGTCTGGGGATGGAACGCTAACGATCATTCTGTTCCGTCGCACTTAGCTCCATCCGCGCCTCCTCCGACTAGTAACGGGCATCCTTCTTCGAGCCGCGCTCACCCTTCATCGGGTCCTCCGGCGAAGAGGCCCAAGCTGGAAACCTTTGACGATATTGATGATGAGATTGCGAAACTGGTGCCGGATAGCAAACCGCCATCACAGGCATCTCAGAAGCCTCCGGTGCATCGCAAGGAGGAAGAGGAGGAAGAGGAAGGGCCTCCTTTGCTACAACAACAACAAATCCGGCAACAGCAGCAGCAGCAGCAACAGCAGCAGCAACAACAACAACAACCACAGCGGCGGTTTATTTCAACCAATAAAGGTCAGGATGCCAAGTCTGGCAGACAGACAAAGGGATTGCCGAAGAAAAAGGCGCCTGCTGCTACGGCCTCTTCTTCTACGGCCTCTTCTTCTACGTCTCTCCCTCCTCCACCTGTTCCCATCTCGAAACCCGTTCCTCCACCTGCAGCTGCAGGGCTACCGCCACGGCCTACGCAAGCTGTACCCGCACCCAAAGCTAAACGTCCTGCTATAGAATCCGATGTTGAAATCCTTCCAATGACCGATGTGCGACCTTCAAAAGTAGCGAAAGGAAAACAGCCTCAGGCTACACTACCCCCACCATCACCACTGCTGCTTGCACCTGTATCTTCTGGATTGGCATTGCCTGGAACGTCAAGTCAAACAGCGCTTGCACCTTCCCTTCCTCCTATGTCTTTGATTGGAAGAGGTGGATCAAGTAACTTCCAGAAACCGAGAAATCCCATGCCCGTTGCGGTGCATGAGCTGGAGGAATCTGATGAAGAGGGTTACTGGTCCGAGGTAACGACGAATACGGCACCGGCGCTGGGTAATCCACCAGCACCGGGAGAGGATCCCATTTCTATGCTTGAAGAGGAAATCTTTGGGAATGAAGGCAGTGAGCTGGATACTGGTGACGGGGACGGTGGAGATGACGACGAGTTCCAGAGACAGTTGGAAAAGGAAATGATGGCTGGGATGGAAGAAGAGGAAGAGGAGGATGTGGATATGGAACCCGATGACATTTTTGATGGGCCGATCTCGTTGAATGAGCTTGCTGGAGGTGGGGATTTGAATGTGGACAGCGATGAGGAGTCGTCGAGCAGTGACGACAGTGACTACTGATAGAATATTCCCCGTGCGTAATCGTATTTATGTATACCTTGTTTGTGGAACAATAGAACAAGCAATTGTCGTGATGATACCCAGTTTTTTTTTGCGTCATTCAATGTTATTTTATTTCTACTGCGTCAGTTGCATGAGACCTAGACAAGAGACTCGGAGTAGAAGATAAAACGACACCTCCCCAGGTGTTAGAACGAAAGATATAAAGAAACAGGCGAAATTGTTGCTAAAGTACGACTATCTAGAAAATGCACTGTCTTCGTCAAGAAGGAGAAAAGAGATTAGGATAATCAGTCCACATCGAAAAAACCAAGAGAAGAGAAGAATGGAATTAAGGAAATTTGGTATCTGGTGCGTTTGAGAATATGTCCGTCCGTCCGAGATCTACTACTGCTACTACTTGTGCGTCTAAGTTTTCGTGAGGCAAAACCCGTGACAGCCAATTTAAGCGATGGTCCAACCGTTGACGGTGATAGCGCCATCGACGGAGGGCCCAGTTTCGAGGTTGGCGCTCTCGCTGAGAGTAAGGACACCTGCACCGGTGGGTGCGGGTGCGGCAGCGGTTCCGGATGCGACGATGGAGGAGGCCTCGGCGGGGGAGATGGTGGTGGTGCTGGTGGAGACGACCTGACCGTTGTTCCTGGCGAGTGCGCCGATCGTCTGTGGCTGGGTGTCGATGAAGGCGAGCGCAGGTCCGGCGACGTACTGAGTAGTGGCACGGTCACGGACGTTGTTGATGAGGGGCTGTCCGTCAGAGGTGATAAAGATGGCGACGGGGCCGTTGAGGTCGCTTGGGACGACGCAGTCGTTAATGGGGAATGGGATCGCGGTCGTCTTACCGCCGACGAGCATCTGGCAGAAGAGGTTTTCCTGGCCGGCGCCGCCTGTGATCGAGGAGGCGGAGAAGGTGAGCTTGGTGCCTGGGCCGACGGAGCCGGTGTTGGTGAGTGCGAGCGGAGTGTTGGCGGGGATGCCAATGTCGCAGGGACCGTCGAGGAAGGGCGCAACGAGGGCGAGAATCTCGCTTGGCGTGAGGGCAAAGTCGAACGCGCTCGGGATGGAGGTACCGGTTCCGGAGAGGATGTTGAGCACGGTTTGGTGGCGGGCCTCGACGGTGAGGATGGAGCCGGCGGCTGTGAGGAGGACGGGGTCGGTGAGGAGGGTCGCGCCGCCAAGGTAGGCGGCGACACCTGCGTTCTCGACTACACGAGCCGTGGCGGCCATGGTTGCGACGTCGGTGAGGGCGCCATCGAACTTGAACTTGCAGCTCGTGATTGGCTGTTCACCGAAAGATTTCAAAGCTGCCTGGAATCAAGAAAAAAAAGTCAGCACAGATCATTGATTTTGATTGATTGTTGTGCACCTGCAGGACGACAGAGTGGGTAGACTCATCCTTTTGGATGTTGAGGAACTGCTCAACGGGGAGGTTCGCTGCGGGGAATCCGGCGGCAAGGAAATCAGCCTCTTTGAACTTTGCGATGGCTTCAGCGTAGAAAGCAGACTCGAGCTGTTCCAACACATCGGCGAATTCTTGGAGATGGTTATATTCTGGTTGTCAAGGGGAAGGTAGGCCGAGAGGGACTCACTGAAAACGAGGATGTCTGAAGCTGCACGCTTGACGACAGAAGGAGGAGCAATGGACGGAGCTGCTGATACCAAATGAGGGACTGATGCTGCGAGAGCGAGAAGGGTTGATGAGATGAAGTGCATTTTGAAGACGAAAGCTGAAAATTAAGCCTGCTTGAAAAGAATGAGTGTGTAAAAGGATGCAACCAGCGATGAACAGGGGGATGCAGCCGGGCAAGCCCAAAGAAAAAGAATGGCTGGGGAGGGAGAGGTCAGTGGGTGTGTGCTGGAGAGACAGCAAGGGGGAAGACTTACAAAATAAAAAGGGGAGGGGAAGGAAGGGATAACAAACAGGGTTCAGCACGACCATCATGTTATTTGTAGCGATAGTCGCCTCCTGGGAACAAACCAGGCAAATGGAATGATGTTTTCCGTGATCCCAGAGAAAGATGTAATTGGACATCGGCCACACCGGCTTTGCCATTTCTATGGTGATCCTGTCAATCCTCGATACCAAGCCTTTGTATCTTACAAAAGCCACGAAACAGTCGTCCAATTTCCAGGCGACGCACACAGTGGGCTCAGTAAGCACCAGCAACCGGTCAGGTCAGCGGAAACAGCGAGTCCCATGAGTTTAACTGGTCCTAAGCCAATGAAAAAGATTAGTGTTCATCATGATGAACTAAGTTCTAGACCTGCTGTGACAAGGGGCAATCCGCACGTTTAGCGTATGTAAGTAATTGGTCGTCGTCGAAGTTTGAGGAGACGGATCCCATCATGTTGGATTGATTTTATAGCACTTGGCGACCAATCACAGTCTCTGTTTCTACCCTACTCTTTTTGGTACATATGTACTCCTCCTTTCGTTCCCTGGAGAATTCTGACGGGTATATATGCAACCTTAGATGACAAACCGAACTCTACTTTCTCCCAAGATATCTACAACATCTTGTAATTCCATATTCCTTCGGAGCCTCCCCACCCGTGTCTGTAAAATCTCCCGAACATGCAGCGCTGCGAACACCGAGTACATGTCGAACCCACGCCGGGGGAGAGCGAGAGGAAGGGTAGGAACGCGGAATGCTGAGAACGTGCCCAGGACCAAGCTGGTTCCTAAGATACCACCCAGGATAACATGATTGATTGACGATGTCGTTTTGGTGCTATCAGCAAACCAGAGCGCGCGGGAGGCTGAGCCAACGAGATGTGGCAACACGCTCGTGGCGTCCGAGACGGCTTTCGCTTGAGCGTATCTCTCTGGAGACAGCTTTGTGTATCCTCGAGGCGTTTGCTTGCCATCCGTGAATGACACGATCTATACATAGGAAGGCCTTAACGCGGCGGAAATAAAAAAGGCACAGTGATAGTTACGCCGACGTACCATCGATGTCGGGAGGTATCTACCGGCGCCATTGGTTTCCTGCATCCCTCCCAAGATTAGACCTCGCTAAATTAGTTATCAGAACTTGAAAGGACCTTTAATAGATGATTGACGCCGTTCTGTGCTGCGATGTCTATTCTGATAAATGAGATTGTCAGATGATTCTCCACCACCAAGGGCGACCACTTTTACATTTTTGCAACTTCTCTTTGGCCGAATTGTCCGGCGCCGCTGCCATCAGTCTCGTTGATGTTGAGGCCTTTCCCGCATATCTTGATGCTGTTTGGGCGTAGGCCCTTCACGACGCGGACTTGGACGATCCAGGGCTCGTACAACTGCACGCAAATCGCACTGTCAAGTCCCAATGGACCGTTCGCCGTGTTGAGTTGTTCAAGTAGGCTGAAATTACCTAGAGGAGTGAAAGATGTGTCTAGTCGAACCAGGGTTGTGCTGATGGACGCAAATCCTACTCCTTTTGATGGTTAGTATGTCTGGGAGACATGCAAAAGCGACCTACCAAGGCGTGTAACATTGCTGCTTATGCTTAAAGCATCACCAGCATCAATGAGCCTAGCTATCACGGCGAGTGTAAGTATGTGGGTTGCTGAGTTCTAAATGAACACACACCTGCTACCAGGGCTATGTCTTCGAGACCCGTATCAGTTGGGTCTTTATGGACTTTTAATAACCCTTCTGGCACGGAAACATCGAGGCTAGTGAAGAGTGCCTGCAGGTCTTCGCGTGATGTGTAGACGTATGCCGATTCGGCTTTTGAAACGCTACACACAAAACAAAAAAAGTCAATAATGTGACAAGGCAGGATGAGTGTTCCTTATCTCCCCCCCTTACATAGTCACGTTCCCGTTCGACACTTGTTTGCATGCTATTCGTGTTCCCCAGCGAGGAAGCCTGCATGCGTCAAGTTGTTAATCGGGAGAGGTTGGTATAAATAGGACGAACTTGAGAAATCCTGATGTCGCGTTGTTGTGTAGATCTGCTGGAAGGGAGGATTGGTCGAGTTCGGCGAAGTAGATGGTTTGTTCGTTCCATTGGAGGAAAGTGACGCTTGGAGGCGATGATAGTCCTTGAGGTGGCTCAAGAGTCCAACGAAGTTGTTCGTCCTATATTGAATATGGTTATCAGTGTTTGTTTTAGTGAGATGCTTGAAGTTCGACCACTTCACTTTCATCGCTGATCTTAGCTGTTCTAGACGACCTATTTCTGCCTCTGAAAGACTTCCTGTGATAGGTATTGCGAGGTCTTCAGTCGTCTGTGGCTGTTGCATTCATTACTATTGTTATAATGGAGTAGACCATCGCAAAAGGAACTTACCTGTGCAACAAGTCGGATGTCAACCGCACGACCCAACAAGAAAGGCAAGGATGTCCCGAAGAGGATGGTGATTATGTAGAAGAAGATGTACAGGGCCCAGAATCGAGAACTAGAGACAAACATGAGCCACAGGCACGCAAAGTTTGAATTTGAGTTTTTGGGAAAAGGGGATAATAACGCAAATACGTACTCGTAGCGTTGCCTTGAAGCGCGGTCTGCACCTGGGTAGGCGTGCCGATCCCATAATAAACGGAGTGCGGAGAGTACCCTACTTGAGGTCCCGCTGAAATGGGCGTTTAAATCTCGCATACGTATTCCTGGGCTTTCTTCGGACTTTGATTGGTGGATTATAGTTGCCCAGACTAAACGTTGTATTAGCTCGAGGGAGTTGTCAAGGTAGCAGCAGCAGCAGCAGCACCGTCGCTTGATTAAATGGAATGAATGAAGATGGGGCCTTACCTGCAGCCTCGACAAGCTGTATGCCCAGTCTCGCGAGACTTGATGCGAGAGCGAGTCCAGAGAGAGTGGAACCCAGACCTACGATGAACCTCGCCCAGAAGAGAGATTTGTCCCGCGAGAGGATGGTGAAGACGAGTAGGAGTGGGTAGGCTAGGGCTGTTAGTCCGAGGTGGAAAATGTACGAGCGGTACTGGGGAGTTTCGAATGAACGGACTCTTTGAAGATGTGGATGTGGACGGTTTGTGTAGGAGCGTAAGAGGAATCTTCGAAGTCCTGTCGGCTGGTCGGATTCGTTGTGAGGGGAAGTAGAAGGAGTAGAGAAGGATGGAGTTTGGTCTGAAGTTGGAATTGGGTTGTACAGAGGTCGAGTGTAGTCATATTTGACTTTGATAAAACTGCGGGAATAACTGCCAGAGGTACCTCCTTGATAAGGAGAACGGAGACCTTTAGACTGTTGCTCTACTTGTTCATGTAGGGAAGTACCCATCGGCGAGTAGCCTCTCCAGGGATACGGAGACGCGACAGAGAGTGTCAGGTTGACGGGCTCTGTCCACCCATAGTCGCTGTTTCTCTGGGACAGGATGAGAGGTTCATTGTCAGTCTCTGCCCAGTTCGACGGACGACGCGAGGGGGGAGTAGATCGGTTAGTACGAGGATCAAAACCTCCACGAGGAACCTCAAGACCAGGAGGAAGCATAGTAGCCCGTGTCGACATCGGATGCAAGTTCAGGAGATTTAAAGGATTCCGCAGATAAACAGAATCGTGGCATTAATGGCCTAGCGTATTGGATATTCGATCCCATAGAGCCTCGTTCCTGCGCCATATACCATGTTTAGGTTAACGTGAACAAAGTGTGGACCGTTATGGTTGTCTACGGACTCGGAAGAATTCAATCCGCGATGGGCGCATGAGCAAGCCACTGCAGCGCCCGAGGCATTAAGAGGGCCTCAAAGAATACAAACCTCACAGACTTGCAAGGTCGGTGGAATGCGCATCCTTACGGTTCAATTGAAAGTTATCCGGAGACTTTGAAGCTCCTTATCTGAATCGAGTTGTGAGAGTCCCACTCTTTCCAAGTGCAGAAAGATAAGCTCTGAGGAATGTGCATAGATCAAATCAAGGGAATACGGAATACGGGACCTAGCGGCAGTGACAAGGTTGTAATCATGTCGAAGTCTCGGGTCGTCGCTTTTCCTTCTCCTTCTTTCGTTTTTTCTTCTTTTCCCCACCTTCGACCTCCTCCTTCTCCATCTCCTTCTCCATCTCCGCTGCCGCGCGTTTGCGCTTCTTTTTTTCCTCCACAGTTGGCGCGGCTTGCTCTACTGGTGCGACGAAAGCTTCCGCACGCTCTGCTTTCCTTTGTTCGGTAACTTCGATTTGCTGTGTATACCGTTGATAAGAATGTGTTGAGCACGGATGATCTAAATAAGGCTCGCACCTTTTGTTTCCGCTTTTCTGCCTCTTTGGCGGCCTTCTCGGAGGGCTTGAGGAAGTACTCTCCGGATTCCAATTGTAGATCGACCTGTAGATCCCACGAGTCAGCCCGGCACGTTAGACTTAAATTGGCATTCAAGACGTACCTTTCTGGGTAGTTGAGGAGGAGGGAACGGTGTGTAGACTTTCTTCTTTTCTGCATTGCTTCCCGTAGCAGCTGAGGCTGGAGGGAGACCTGCAGCCTTCCTGGCCTCGTCCTTTTGTTGAATCTTTTCGTTCTTCTTCGCGGTCTTTTCTGACGTTTTGAGGTGGCGCTTTCGGAACTGGGGAAGGAAGCGGTCCCAGGATTCGTTGGTGAGCTTGGGATCTTTGGCGAGTTCTCGGCGGATCATGAGTTCCTAGAGCAACAATGTTGGGATATGAATTGGAAGGAATAGGCTTGGAAGGTGTACCTTTATCCGGTAGATAGGATGGATATTTTTCATGCAGTCAAGGATTATTCTCCGGACTTCTTTTAGTGATTTGTAAGGCCCCATTACACTGACTGTGCTTCCTTGGACGAGGACATAGCAATTTGTCAAAAGTTCGATGGCCTGTACCATGTCAATTTATCGGCTTCATGAGGTTTTAGAGGAAGCGCACCTTGAGGGTGCTACCATCCGGTCCAATAATCCGCTGCCGACGTTTTACGAAGCGTTCCTTGTTTCTGACGAGGTTTCCGATCTTGATAATGTCGCAGGCCATGTCGTCTTCGAGAATTTTCACTGCTTGGTTGAGGGCGACGCCACGAGCCATTAACTTGATCATGTCGCGAGCTTTGAGGATGATGTATGGATCGTATGTTTTTCTTGTTGTTCTTACGGACATGGAGCCGTGTACGAGGTCAAGTGTACATGCTACACCCTATATTGAAAAGGTAAAGACACTCTCCTGGTTGAGACATTTTGAGCGGACGTACGTGCACTTCCAGGGCTTTGGTTACTGCACTCCATACCTCTCGAAGGTACTTTTCTCGGTACTTTGGGAAAAGAGTCGCGAATGAAGATTCTTCGGCAAAGGTGCCGCCTTTATTATCCTCAGGCTGGAACGGATCGACTTTCCACTGAAGAACGTAAATAAGCTGGATAACGAGGAAGAAGTTGATGAATTTACACTATAAACAATATCATTAAACTTTATCCTTGAGCTACGTGAAGAAATCCGCGAGAACTCACTGGTCAATATCATCTGTGTCCCATGCTAAAACCAGGCAGTGACTTCAGGATTGGCCAAGTCTGAGTTAGATACAGAGAGACATACGTTTATCTTTGCGATGAGCTTTGTTCTTTCCCTTTTCCTTGGGAGCTTCGGCAGTTTCAGCCATTGAATTGGTCAAACTGGGTGTATGTGGTGGTGGCCGAGCGCAAGGACGAACTTGAAGAGTCTTGGAATTGATGCCTTTGATTAGTCAGCATCATCTTTTGCCAAGCAACTCGGCCTAGCGCCCATGCCTTGGGCGCTAGCATGAAAAATGATCTGTTTGGACCTTTCTCTCCCCAGTAATAGAAGAGATAAAAGCAACAGGACCTACTACACCGTCTATGTCATCTGTCAACACGCTTGGGTAATTAATGAACCATGGGTTCCAGACATTGTGGTGTCGAAATATCGGACTTCAACTTCTATTCTGGTACTTATGAGAATAGAAGGCAGTAATAGTCCCATAGAGCGGGAGAAGCAGAGATAATAGACACGTTATCCCTTCGTGTGACTTTGGGCTGCTTAACAACAAATGAATGAATGAATTCTAGATTGCTCAGTTGGACATTCACTTTATTCGTCACCGAGAGTGCGCCAGCCTAGGGCAGCTCGGAGGGTGAAACCAATTCTTGTTAGGAAGTCTTTAATGTTCTGAGGTTATGGTAATGGCATTTAATAGCTGCCTCGTGCGTAACGTGCCGCTAATTTCGTGCAATGATGACAATGAACTTGTTCCGGCCATCGATTAATGGGATCTCTCAACACCTCGTGGAGCACAGGGCGTCTATCCAAGCATTTGAAGAACTATCAGGTGTTTGAACAATCGAAGCAATACGGTTTTTCCAGGCTCACAATTCCTGATATAGTCCCGATAATCAACGCGACCACGAGCACTAATTGGCGTCTAGCTTAGAGTGATGTGCACAAGGTTAGACAAATCCGTCCATAGACACCAGATTTTGTACTTAGGGCTAATTTAATTGTAAAGATCCTGATAAGTAGGCGAACTTACCTGTGCGTTGGTTCAGGCGGATTGATACCTATCTGTTCACAAGATCAAGATGCTCAAAGATAAATGGCGGTGTGGGCCACGATTCTGTCAAGCTCGGATCATTTTGGTTCACTGTGTATCCTTCAGCTGACCATTAATGATTGTCCTGGGTGAAAGAGGGAGGTGCTTCGAGGTTCGCAAGCACGGGAACGCCGGGCGCTTGTTTGAACCGAAAAATAAATATTTCCCACGCGCCGCGTGGGAATGGACTCAAGAAATTTGTGATCGAGTACACTGAAGGAATATCGTCCTCTCCAAAACGCAGACCCCGTTATCTGCGAAAACCCCTCTACAAGTACCTGGTTTTTCAAGGGAATACCGTAGACCTCGACTTGTAAGTCTGCTTTTCCCTGAACATCTAGAGCTGTGGCTGAGACACCCAACGTTGTCTTTCGTACCCAGGTATTCCCCCAATAACCAGAAAGTCTTCGGAGTTATCTGCTGCAAAAAGTGCTATAGACCCGACGACGAGTTCGGATCTACCACAGCAACACAGCCAGCCAGCCAGCTTTTTTTACCCCACCGAACGACACCACCACCACCATGTTGGTTCTCTACGAAACCGCCCTAGGCTACTGTCTGTTCAAAGTCTCAAATGAAGCAAAGCTGGAGAGTGGCGACCTGTGGGAGGAGTTCCAGAGCCCCGACAAGGCGAGCAAACTGTACGTGTGTGCTTGCACCCCAACACGCTTTAGTACTAACGGCGGTTCTTCGACCCCATGGTTGTCTGCGTGCAAAAACAGCCTGAAGCTCAAGGCCATCCACCGTTTCACATCGACGGCAACTGCTGTGGAAGATATCACCGCCATGCAGGAGGGAAAGCTTGGCAAGGGCCTTAAAAAGTTCCTCACAGAAGAGGTATTGGACAAGGGCAAGGGCAAGGAGTCGATGGTGGTTGTTGATCCCAAGCTTGGTATGTCTATCAATCTTCCGGGCACGCAAAACCCGGTCTTAACGGCACTTGCACAGGCCGCTCGATAAGCAAGAAGCTTTCCATAAAAATTGCCGAACAGTCCGTCAACCAAGATCTGTGGCGGGGTATTCGGGAACAGCTTGCTGCCCTCTTGGAGGGTCTCGATCCCAAGGATTTGGCCACCATGAGTCTTGGTCTCTCCCATTCATTAGCTAGGTATGCATCGTCGACACCCACTGCTGGAACCATCTGCTTAATTCGTTTCTAGATTCAAACTTAAATTCTCTCCCGACAAAGTCGACACCATGGTTGTGCAAGCCATCGCACTCCTTGATGATCTTGACAAGGAAATCAACATCTATGCCATGCGAGTCAAGGTCGGTTGCTCTAGCTTAAGCCCTTCTCCTCCACGTGCTAAATTTTTCCATGTCTTTCAGGAATGGTACGGTTGGCACTTCCCTGAGATGGCCAAGATCATCTCCGACAACGTTGCTTATGCCAAAGTCATCCGACACATGGGTATGTACAACCCTCGTTTTTTTTTTCAGAGTCTTCCATGCTTACACGTTTTCCCTTACAGGCTTCCGAACAAATGCTTCCTCTACATCCTTCGAACACATTCTCCCCGAAGACCTCGAACTCACTCTCAAAGCCGCCGCCGAAATTTCCATGGGTACCGAAATCTCCGACTCTGATATCGCCCACATCCACCAACTCTGCGACCAAGTTATCTCAATATCTCAATACCGAACACAACTCGCTGAATACCTCCGAAATCGAATGAACGCCATCGCTCCTAACCTGACTGCCTTGGTTGGAGAGCTTGTTGGTGCCCGTTTGATCAGCCACGCTGGAAGCTTGCTGAGTTTGGCCAAGTACCCTGCCAGTACGGTCCAGATTTTGGGAGCCGAGAAAGCACTTTTCAGAGCTTTGAAGACGAAGCACGATACTCCCAAGTATGGTCTGATTTACCATGCTTCTTTGATTGGACAGGCGCCTCCGAAGATGAAAGGAAAGGTCAGGAGTGATATTCCGTGATAATTTGAAATGAAGGCTAAAACAGCTTTGTGCGATAGATGGCTCGTATGGTTGCTACCAAATCTGCCCTCTCGATCCGTGTCGATGCTCTCACCGATGCTGATGGCAAATCGGAAGAGTCGGCGTCATCGATTGGTGTTGAAAACCGCGCTAAGCTCGAGAAGAGGTTGCGCGACTTGGAGCACGAAGCCGAGTTTGGCACTGTGCGCCGAATGACGGACGGCAATGCCAAGCGACAGCAGAAGTTCGAGATGAAGGGTCAGACGAAGACCTACAACACTTCTGCGGACGTTGTGATGGGCAATGCTGAGGACTTGGTGCCCACGCAGCGCGAGACGGTCGCGGTTGAGAATGCTATCCAGGCAGTGCTTGATGTCAAGGAGCAGAAGCGCAAGGAGAAGGAGGAGAGGAAGGCGAAGAAGAAGGCTGAGAAGCAGAAAGACCATGCTGCTGCTGAGGAGAGTGAGGAGGAAAAGCCTTCGAAGAAGGAGAAGAAGGAAGAAAAGGACAAGAAGAGGAAGCGGAGAGAGAGCGATATGGTCGTCGAAGCGCCGTTGAAGGAGGAGTCTGAGGACAAGAAGGCGAGGAAGAAGGCTAAAAAGGCCGAGAAGGCTGCTGCTGCTCTCGCTGCCGTCGCCGCTGCTAACGGTCCTGAATCGCCGAAAAAGAAAAAGAAGACTGAATCGTCATAGTTTAAACGTTTTTCTCTTCGCTGTTGTTAGATCTCTTGTGTTGTATTTCTTTTGCTAATGTTTATTATTCCTATTCATTCTTTCTACGGATAACAAATGATCTGTGGGAGTATGGCCGTCGTCGTAATGTACGAAAACTGAGATGAAGCACGAGGAAATGATTAATGCCTGAATAAATTAATGTACTACGAAATGTGAGAATTGTGTCTATATAATTATAATTAAAGTAGTTCGTGTAATGCCTTGTCATATTGGTGTGGCATGTGGGAACTGGGAAATGGCATCAGGTTTCATGTACGGTGAGAGTGCTGAGGAATAGTCACTCACGTTAGCATATTCTTCGCAAAGACTATCTGCGAGAATACACGTTCGACGTCTAGGACGTCAAATAGCCGCAGCTTGTTGTCTTGCGAGCCCTTCCAGCGTTGATGCGACGGGTGGAAATCATTGTCGCGCATTGCCCATAGTACTCGTCCTGGAGGGACCATGTCTACGTTCTGCATGCAAGCTTCTAATGTCTTTCTCATCGCGATGAACTGTATTACCGCCGATCAGAAAGCTGCATGAGAGTCAATGAGGAGAACGACATACCCATTCCATTTCATCTGGACCCTGTTTACCGGACTTCCATTCTCGCGCTCTAGCAGTAACGGCGGTGTACCCTTCCCCTTCGTTCTTCCCACCATCCGCATCGTTGGCTTCGCAAAGCCACATCGCTGCATTTCGGAGATCGCGAATGGATCCTAGGGAGAGTCTGGCGACGATGTCGTGAGAGTATACGAAAGAGGTGACTAGGTTCCTTGCGAGGCGAGAGAGGGCAGCGTCCGTGAGAGCCCTGTGAATTGAATAGGTAAGATATTTTGTGGAAAATGTAGGAGAGGGGATCCGTACGGAGGAGCGAAACAGTATACTTGGACTCTACGATCGGCTGGAAGTCCACTTGATGGAACGGTTAAACAAGTCTTTGGGTCTGCCCATATCTATTGCCGTGTCGGATTTAACTTTTGCAACTTGAAAGGAGTTTGGACGCACCATTCCGAGCAACGCTGCCACTCCAGCCCCAAGACTGTGACCACACAAGACAAGTTCTAAACATACATGAGTACCATCGAACGAGAAACCTGAGATCGCAGATGCGAGACTGACCGAAATCGGGGTTGCAGTACAGTGCTTCCATGACAGCGACTTGAACTGGCTTTCCGATTCCGCCCATAGCTTGGGCCATACGAAGCATTCCGCCGTGGACGTGGTATCGAGCAGTAGAGTCTACCGAGGCTCGTCTCTTTGAGCTTGTCATGGACGGAAACCCGAATTTGCCTGGTATATGAGGATCGTCGTGTTCTGATCGGCGAGGTGTTTCGGCTGGTTGGAACCACGAAGGCTCGCAGGTAAGGTCGGCTGCTATTTCGTTTATTGACATTGTACCTGGAGGTGCAAATGAGAAATTGGGAAGTGATATGGGAGGAAGTTTGGACTTACCGCGGAGGACGAGAACGATTTGTCCTCGGCTGTGGTCAGTCAAGACCCAGAAACGGGGCATAAGGTGCTCGTCACCAATGACCTTGTGTTATCATCAGATCAAGAACGAGAGTTTCGTCTTGAAAGTACGCACCGCTCTGGATTTCAGCTGTCCCTTCAAGTTGGTTAATCGTTGTCTCGTCGTTTGTTCATCGTGGTGACCCAGAGAGCTCTCAAAGATCTCTTGATCATGTCTTCCAAGTAGAATATCCCACCAGGAGTATTGTTGGAAAATGTCAGGATTGCGACTGGCATCGGTTGCCTCCCCCGCGGCTTCAGCTTCAGATGCGTCTATGGCGTTTGCCAATTGTGCTTCCTCTAGGCGTTTCTCTTGGCCTTCTATGCTTTCTTGGGCAGCGCTCGATCTTGGTATGACGTGGTGAGGAGAGACACCAAAGAATAGGAGACTCGCCCCTCCGTAGCCGGCCAAAACCATCTTGGAAAGTCTTCGAAGAGTGGCTTTCAATTCTGGTAAGGGTATAGTATCGTCTGGCATGTCGTCTATTATACTAGCAAAGGATGGTTGTCTTGTGAGCAATTTCGACCTTGATCCCCTGAGCTTAAGCCTCTCTGCCTTTGTCGGTTCGTCGCCAATGTTTGCGGTGATGATTTGAGAGCCACCGCGACCTGGAAAGATGACGTCGGAGGTAACTCGGACGCGAGAATTCCTAAAGTACGGTTTAGAATAGAGCGAGATACCGTCAAAATGGGAGCTTACTTGCGGCTCGTGCGGTCTTGGGAAAGTTTTGGGGCATCCTTTAGGTCTAGTTCTTTAAGGTACTTGAACCAGCGGTCCTCTTGCCATTCTTGAGTCACTCCCTGCAATGCCACCCATCCTACTATAGCGCGAGCGACCTGGGTAAGGCCATAGACCTTCTTGGGTAGAGTCGAATGCTCCGGTGGGTCCCTCCATTCACGTCGTACGAGGTCGATGAATGAGGCCAGTGAAAAGGATGCTTCGCTGCTGCCAGGGAAGAAGACCGATAGGACGTTGATATAGCTATGTGCTGCGATAAAAGAGGTGTTCGTTATGTATTCTCCGACATAAAGTGGGGCGAGGGTTGCCCGTTCTGCAAAGTTAAATGCTTTGGACACTGCGCCTGTTACAACGGGGCCTGTGACTGTGTTTCCGCGAAAAAGAGTGAGATCTAGCGCTCCAGAGGTGAATCCAGCTGCTGTAGTTGCGATCCCTCTTGCGACCGAGAACTATAAAGACTGTTAGATAGTTTCATTTGGAAACGGCTTGATACTGACCCCCAGGCGTGTTGTGGCTTTGGCTGCATGAAAACCAATTGAAGTCGCAGCCAAGGCAATGTCAAGTCCCTGTCGTGTGTATATGTCCCAGTTGCGCGCCATTCATTCATGGAAGAGCAGAAGAAAGATGGCTGGCCATGGTCGAACAGGCGAAATGGTGGAAATCATGTAGCATCAACCCGTAATGGCCCCTTTATCCCATGTGATTTTCCCTTCCAAATCCGGAACCCTAACATGTAGCCCCAGATCAAGGTTAGGACTTTGCCTCATTCCTGCATGCTCGTTCCCAGAAATATCGTCTTCAGGCGAGCTCAAGGTTCCCTGAAGTCGGCCACTAGGACCCTCGTCACAAAACCGACAGAATATGGCCAGCCTTTTCTGCTATCTCATCCACACCTCTGTGCGTATTCAGAACCAGCTTCTGACGGGGACTAACCCATCCATTGTTACAGTCACCAAGAAGGACACTACACCAGGAATATCCGAGGAAGAGTATGAAAGTAGACGCAAAAGACTCATGGACATGTTGCCGGACAACACTGTGGTCATTTCCGTTGCAGCTCCAATCAAGTACATGAGCAAAAGTGCGTATCTGTGACTTTAGGGCGTTCTCCGACTCAAACCCCGCTTCAGATATATTGTGAGCCGTTTGCGATGTTCATAAACATGATCCAACCCTTTGCAAAGCTACAAGTTTCGACAGGCTTCAGATTTCTGGTACCTCACTGGTTTTGAAGAGCCTGACTCTGCTGTTATACTAGGTGAGTGTAATGATGATTTAAAAATAACCTCTATCTTACCGGTTCTATTAGAGAAGACCTCATCTTCCAAAGGCTACCGAATGACCTTATTTTCATCCGGCAAGGACCTTAGCAAAGAAAAGTGGGACGGTGCAAGGTACTGCTCCGTGTTTCGGACTGTGACGCGAACTAACACCCTCGTAGGACAGGGTTCCTCGACGTCGAAAAGTTCTTTGGCGCAGACAACGCCGTCCCTATTTCTACATTTGCATCTCAGTTAAGATCCATTCTTGGCGGCTATCCCAACGTTTACGTAGACGTTCCGGGATCATCACCTACCCGACGGTCTACAACGAGCACTATCCTCAAATACCTAACGCCTTCAGTACGTGGAACTAGCGACGCTCTGCTTGATGCTATACCCAGCTCCAAGAGACACGCCCTTGCCCCAGAACTGGCTAAACTTCGAGCCATCAAGAGCAAAGCAGAACAGGCTCTCATGCACCAAGCTGCTACCATCAGCGGTCGTGCTCACGCCAAAACAATGCGGTTTGCATCTCCAGGGCTATCAGAGGGTGCACTTGCCGCTCATTTCGAGTATATTTGCGCTTTACAAGGGTCCCAACGGCCCGCCTATGTCCCCGTGGTCGCCTCCGGCGGAAATGCACTGATAATCCACTACACATCGAACAACCAGCTGCTAGAAAAAGACGATTTGGTGTTGATTGATGCCGGTTGTGAATACAAGTACGTTAACTCGTGGTATACATAAGTTTTCTCGCGTGTACTGAATTCCCAGTTAAAGTGGTTACGCGTCTGATATCACACGGACGTTCCCTGCCTCTGGCTCTTTCACACCAGCACAGCGCGACCTGTATACTGCAGTTCTCTCAGTCCAAAAGCGGATGATCACTTATTGTTCCGAAAAAGCCAATGTTAGCATGCAAGAGCTCCATAGACTTTCCGTACGATTCCTAAAGGAAGAACTGAATCAGATTGGGTTTCGTCTGGGTCTTGAGGGTGATTTGGAACGAGTACTTTATCCTCATTATCTTTGCCATCCGATTGGAATAGGTATTGTCCCATTCTCGATGAAGTTCACAGCATCTCACGGTATCAAATAGACCTCCACGAGTCGACTCATTTCGATCGGGCTGGACCGTATGTTTTACGCGCCTTCGCTTACATTTTCCCTTCTGACGTGATTGTCTTTTCCTGTAGGTTAAAGGCGGGGAACGTTATCACTATTGAACCCGGTATGTATCACGTCTATATTGGATGCACCCGATCCGATATCCCCACTTTCTCGAAATAAACTGGCTGATATTGATCTTTCCTCCCAATCTTAGGAGTGTATGTTCCACCGACCCCAAATTTCCCTAAGCATTTCCATAATTTTGGGATCCGAATCGAGGTATGTGGTGGACGTTGTAGTCAGCCGAGTAACACTGATCATCTCTTGCTATACAGGATGAAGTTCTTGTTGGGAAGGAACACCCTGTCGTGCTTTCCACCAGCGCTCCTAAGGAGGTAAGTTTATTATCTGTTTTACTTCGACTAGGCCACTTCTGACGGGGCTTAGATTGAGGATGTAGAGGGGGCTTGTCAGGGCAAGCTTGGTTTCGAGCCCTATTAAATTAGATTTAGACTACATAGATCTTGACACCTCCCACCTTAATCTACTATCGCCCACAGCTCCACTTCCCCCGAATCTTAGCTCGCAAACAACGGGTTTCTCGGGTCTATTTCGTCGCCGCCAGGGAGGTTGTGGGGGTTTGGGCGCCTTGAGTGGACAACTCGACTTCTTCGCTTGGGCTGATCTTCTACCGGCTTCAGGGCCTCGACCGTCCCGTATAACCCACAACGCGACAAAAATTTTGCTTCTTCGCAATTTCTTCAGCAATGCAGCACCGATTGGACCTGTAATTCATAGCTTTGCATTCGAATTACAGTATGTGAGTTGCTGAGCGGCTGATAATAATTGGACTTAACAAGCAAGACCTATCGCCACCATTTCGCGTCTGCCGGTTTATGATACGGATGCCTTGCTGGTGTCTGCATTGTCCGCATGCTCTAGACATTGGGCACTAGGATGAATGTCACACGAGCTCCGTATGCAATCTCACTTCAATAACGTCGTTGCATTTGGCATGGAGTAATACTTCATAGTAGTCAGCAGGAATCGGGTGGGGTATCCTATCAGAAGCAATTTGTTCAGTAACCCGCCTGCTGTAAATTTACGAAACTTCTGCAGGACGAAATATTATTCACTGCCCTGGGGCACGCTTCAGCTTATTTACGACATGTCTTTTGGCATCTCAAGTGGTATGCCATATGATCTGCTCCTGGTCAAACTTCGTGCACTTACCACCGGCAGCTTCAACATTCGATTTGAAAGACATGGGGGAATCTTCCGTCCGAGTAGATATCAGAAAAAAGATTGACTGCAAACTTGATACGTTATGAGTAATGGTCATCAGGGCCAATTGCGCAAGGTGTCATATTTTATTTGGTCCCGACGCCGGTGCAAGTCTTAGATACGTTCCAAGGAACATATACACAGGCCTGAAATCATAGCTGTAGCTCTATGTAGGTCCCTGATACGCTCAATTTCTAGTACTTAAATGTACAACAGGAGACAAGGGGATCCTGTTATATTGAGCAATTACTGAGGCTTACTCGCACCATAAGTAGTGGTCACACTCCGAGTCGGAGATGCGGCGTCCCGGAAGGGCGAATTCTTTCAGTGGAGCTGCTTCTAAGTTCTAGGGTCTTTTCTGATACGGCCGCAATGGTACTTATGAAGAGCTCACACTAGTTCCAAGGCATGTGCAAATGGGTGTCTAGGGTCCCAGTGACTCGGACGTTATCTTCACTGGATCCTTTACCGAAGTGGTCACTGCCGTTCCTGCCATGAACGACCGTCTGCCTGCGAATGCCAGGAAGACTGATTGAAATGGCGTTAAGGGGTATATTATCGACATCCTGTACTTGGGTCTTTTAAAGGGGCCGCAGGCTGACGGGACAAGGGTGTTCAGGATCGCAGAATTTAGATATTATATGTATTGTCAGGAGCCGAACGGGATTTCTGTCGGCCTCCCGTCAGATTTATATAGCTCAACATCACTCACACGGGAAATCCTGAAGGATCCCCTGCCTCGACTGTAATAGTTAAGTTGTATTGCGGACTGTCAGTTTCCTTTCTCCTATTGTGTTATGACTGAATCTGGCCTACAAGGCTCAGATCTCAGACTCCAGCGCTTACTATCGTTACCAGGTGCGTACAGGAAGCGACACTCACAGTAACGCAACTAACCAATATCCCTGTACCTTCGTGCTCTTACGCAAGGCTAGACTGGCATATATACATATACCCACATTCTCCAACGGAACAACTCAAAAGCATGGCAGAGTTCACCCTTTCCACTTCCATCCCATCACCTTCCGCACCGATCCCTCTCGACACTCGCCCTGTTTCTCCTGCATTATGGACTGGTATCCAAGTGTATGGCTTCCTGGGACTCTCTATATTCGTTGGCGTAACAACGTTCGCCATAATATGGTATATCCACGCCGTAATATTCCGGCGGACTATGCAAGATATGCCGAGCGATTTGGAAAAGGATGTGCGTATTCTCATTTTACGAAGACGGAACCCAGAATTGATGTTGTCATTCCGAGTCAGGACGATCTTAAGGCATCTGCACACAATATGCCTCGTCGGAGAGTGTCTACCGTGTGGACCTACGGGGGATTGCCTGAGCGATGGAGAGCTATTAAAGTTGGCCAACGTCTACAGCAAAGCATATTTGCGGCCCGTACGCCTGGCCTTCATGCTAAATCTGCTCCGGAACAGACAAGTATCAGCTGGGCCTCGTCTGTCGCGACCGTGTTGAATGAGAATGATTCCAAGGTGGTACCACCGGGCTTGAAAAGGCGACTGTCTTCTGTTACTTCTCCTTCTGATAAACATGTTAAATCTCCTTCGACTTCATGGGATAAAAGAAATCTGGAAGAAACCGCTTCTTTGAGTGAAATTCCAAAGGCGCACACATTACCTCCAAGAACTGAGACGAATATCGAAAACCGCTCCTTGGTCGGACACGATCTGATTGGCACCACTACCCCGAGCGATTCTGCGAGATGGGGAGCCGCAGAAAGTAATAACCAAAGTGTACATTTTGCGGACAATCTCACCAGTGAACCGTGGTGGAACGTACACGGATTCAGGAATAGATGAGGGTCGTTGATATGCACACCCTGGTGGAGGCACTGGGTACCACTTCACTGAGTGAGCAAATGGTCGTTCCAAGAGATAGATTTCGAATAACCTCTTCCAGTAAAGTTGACCGACGAGGACCTGGCCTCTATGGATTAAAACTGGCACCCGGTTCCCGAATTCGAACCATGACGCACTGCGCGCCGAAGTTCGAACTGTGACTCTCACAACCGCAACATCCCGCTACAATTTGTACATACTTCCAAGATGCGATTCTTGCACCCGTGCAGCGCTGGGGCTTGCCATGCGATTCTACAATGCTCGTTGGGAGACGGCGGATTCCGTAACAAGGATTGAATGAATTCAGAGAAAAGCAGTTACGTACAAAAATGTTAAAACGAAGAGAAGGACAGACGGTAGTGTTCGATATAGCAATGCACACCGGGTAGAAAAATCAATAACAAACGAGAGAAAGACGACAGCTTTTGCCTCCATAAAATGATCAATTTTTTCTTTTAAAATGTCGTCGTAGTGTCGTTGCCACCATCGGCAGACTGGAAAGCTTTGAGGACTTGTTCCCTGCGAAGCCATTTGTCCTCTGGAGTAAGGTACCAACTGATGACTCCGAAGATAGTGACGGCGCCAAAGATCACGCAAGCCTAGAAAAGAGTTGGATAGGGATGAATGAACATAAGCCCTATGAGGCTTCACTTACAAAGTTGAAAACTTCTGGAGTGACAGGGAAGAAGAAGGGGGAGAGCATGACCTGAAATAAAGAGATTTAGTACCGCAGGACAACGTACTTCGAATTCTTACTGAAACAATCAAGCCACACCAAAGGAAAGTCAAGGCGTAGAGTGTTTTTCTGAACCTTCCCAGATAGAAATACGACGATTTAAAGTTATCTGGAGTCATCGTAAAGCGGAGAAGGGCAATTAATCCGTATGCAGCGATCGTCGGAACACCCCCAGCTGACACAAGCGAATAGAAGGCAACCTGGCTGGGAAGGATAGTGCAGAGGATGATGGCTCCAAAGATGTAGATGATGGTCACAGCGTTCTTGGGTTGACCTTGGTGGTCAACTTTCCCGATCCATTGTGACCATGGCAGAACCCCATCGCGGGCCACAGCGAAAACAAGCCGCGAAGCAGCTACGATTGCGACGCTGGTGTTCTGGAGGAGCATGAGCACGACATATGGTTGTAAATTCAAAGACGGAACAGACCAGAATCAAACCGAATGCTGCAAGAGCAGTCATAAAAGCACTGCCTTTTCGTCCCAAAGCCAGAGCGTACAATTGGACGAATGGCTGTGGAGCATCAAGAGCGAAGAGAACCTCCAAATCAGGTGTGCAAAATAGCAAGAGAATTGTCAGAACAAATCCACAGCAACCCGTTGCTAGAGCACTTGACAGAATTCCTTTTCCTGCAACAACCCTAGACAGAATGTGAACTAGGTAACTTCAAAGGAGAGGAGGATAATGCTGGTAATACCTGGCATTTTTGGTTTCTTCCGCTATGTGTCCCGAGGCATCAAAGCCGGTCATCGTCCCTGCAGTGAAGAGGCTGACAAAACGATGAATTGGAATATTTCAAGCCAAGGTATTCTTTTCTTACAAGGACAAAATCCAATTCCAACCCACGGGGGCACCAGTTCCGTTATCTGGAATGACAATTGATAAAAATCTTCACGAACGCACGAAAAAAGCTTACAAGTCATTGTGAACACGTCTTTAGCAGACCGGAACCCGTAGGTATTGGAGACGCCAATGGGAAGCCAGATTACTACGAGAAGGAAGTCGATGATCATCAAGGCCATTGATACACGGAACACCGTAGAGTAGAGTCTAGGTGGCAAGTAGTTGATGGCGATAGCAATAATCAGAATAATTTCGGACATGGCCCAGATTAAGGCGCGCCACTTGACATTGTCTGCTTGGATACCTCCTGGATAGTCGATTTCCCATACAGCGAGCTGTGAAACGATGTAATTGGCAGTGGTCTGGGGACGAGTGTAAGTATCATCCCGGGAACAGCAATCTATGGAGACAAACCTGGCAATTTCCAGCCGCAAATGTCATCCAGGCAGTGCATGACCACCATGCGACAATGAAACCGACGAATCGAGCGTACTTGGGACTAGCACTCTCAGCTGCCCAGATATAAATGGAACCGCTGAGCGGCAAAGCCGAACAGATTTCAGCCATAACTGCCGCCGTTATCATCATGAACACGATGGTTATTACGTATGAAGACCTAACGCTCATGAATAGACTTGAAAGCTGGGCGGAAAAGAAGCGCTCACCATATCGCAGCAGGGCCCCCAGCAAGTAAACCAAGGAAAAGGCCGGTTCTAAGAAATGAGTACAGAGAAGGATGATTACAACAAATTTTCTTTACCTCACGCCTCCAATGAAGTTGAGTGCACAGAAGCTTGCAGCGAAGCTTTCCACAATATTCCAAGTACGATGGAGTTGCTAAAACGAAGACTCTGTTGAGATTGAGACTTAAGTTTTGGAAAGAGAGGCTCACTTGTTTATATCCAAGCGTTTGCTGAAAGAGCACATCAGTGAAGATTAGTAAAGTTCATGTGGGTTGGTAAAAGAGACGATAATTCTGGAGGCTTCCCTACGCAGGTATCAGCGCTGATCAGGTTCTAGCGGTATAATCTCAATCCCATGCTGTTGCAAGGGATACCCGCAGCCGTTCCAGTTTTATGTCATTGAAACGTTACCAGAATCGCAACGCAGCGTAATGGGAGTCCATCCAGTGATTACGCCCTGAGGTTGCAGTACCAATTGAAGCTCATCTTGGTCAATAGACTGAGCATCTCGGTTCTCCCCATCGATGAGATTCACAGATTTTGAAGAGGACGACATTG
Source organism: Coprinopsis strossmayeri (assembly GCA_900156845.1). Taxonomy (NCBI): domain Eukaryota; kingdom Fungi; phylum Basidiomycota; class Agaricomycetes; order Agaricales; family Psathyrellaceae; genus Coprinopsis; species Coprinopsis strossmayeri. Next base: position 134,829 of record FTPT01000091.1, read on the forward strand.
GGGAATTACCACAATGCGAAGGGGAAGAGACGAAGGGGTAAATTACATTGACGGTCGTGAAAAAGCTTATATACAGCGAGATTGATTAGTCATGTTGGTACCTGGGCAATCCAACACGGCGCCACTAAGGTATCGGCCCTCCTTCCGAATCCCGATAGTTGCTCAAGGGATTCCAAATCGCTGGGAGGAAAATAATAATAAGAAATGGAGAGATGGTATAGGAGAGATCTGGACATACTGGTTTCAAGGCTCGAATGAGCAGCCATTCTTCGTTGGACACTTCAGATTTGAAGTTGTTCTACGAACGGCATTAGAACAATTTTCTAACAGACAGAGAAGTAACCTACCTTCAAAACATCAATGCTCTGGCGAGAAACGTGACTCAAAATTTCGTCCTTGTCGTCGAAGTGCCGTCCGAACATCTTGGCGGATTGATAAACAGCGTGCTCAATTTTCACCGCAACGCCTCCGCCGGCTTGGCTCTTCTTCACGATCTGTTCAAAAACTCAATAAGGGGGGGTGATTTCATTCAGCAACAGATCAGGAATAAACCCACGTCGTAGTTCTTGTGGTTGATTTCCAAAGATGTGCTATAAAAACGCATGTCAAAAAATGGTCGATGAGGACCAGCCAGGTAAGTAGCTCACATTTTGCCCAAGTCAATGACTTGTTTCGTTCCTGTGGCTGGGTCGATTTTTACAACAGCCAATGGTGTGCCCACTCGCAGGGTACCATCCAAGATATCAACACCGAGAATGATCGGGTCTCGCTTACAGAATGCTGCGATGATCTTGAGGCGACATGGCCAGACTGCTTGAGGTGCGGCATCTCGTCTTTTCGCTTCGGTAATTTCTTCGTTATAAGCCTTGAAGGAATCGAAGAGGTGGTAGATGATGTTAGCTACCATAACGGTTAATGATATGCTCGAGCACACGAGACAAATAACACGGTACCTTTGAAGATTCGGATACCCATTTCCTCGGCTAGACGTTCCGCTTCCCTGTCTACAGGAACATCGAAAGCGAGAATACAGGCGAGTTCTTTCGCTTTCTCAAGCATAGTACCTGAACGCATGACATCGCGTTTATAAACAGGACCAATGTTGATTCCAGAGACGGGAATTTTGCTTGAACGCAAGAAATCCAATAGGGCCTCGAGAGAACCCAAAGTCGATGATTGGACGCACACACCGCGACCAGACTTGTCAATGCTATTCAAGAGAGACGTTAAGTCAGACATGACTTCATCCTTAAGGTCGTCTTCGTCATCATCCGGTCCAACAACGAGCAAACGAGATCCGGCAATGGCTTTCTCCAAGTCAGGTGCGGCAATCTTGACACCGAGGGCGGCTTTAACTTCTTTGTGGTGCACATAAGCAGACTGAAAATGGATGGCGTAAAGTTTGCTTCACTCGACTATATAAATTATACTCACCTTGACACGAAGTTCCCGAAGCGGTTGGGGAGTCAAGAGTGCACGAACTTGGGTGACAATAGGGCCATTCAAACCGCAGACCACGATTCGATCTCCTTCCCGCATGTACCCGTTGGAGAGAATGACGTCGATGGTTGTACCTAAGCCTTCAATGACCTTCACTTCAAGAACCGTGCACTCCAATTCGGAAATATACATAAGACGGTCGCTTAGACGTTGTTGAGTAAGATTGACCAAGAGCATGATCATATCCGGCACGCCCTCTCCCGTGATAGCGGATGTTGGGACAAGGGAGACGTTTCGTCCCAAATTCTTATTATCGTAATAAAGAACGGCGTTGAGACCCTCTTCCGCGAATGCAACGATAGTCTTTGCCACGCGATCCTCAAATTCACGCTGTACGTGACGGGATTGGTTGGCCAAAGAATCTCGGAAAGAGTTGTTGGGTGTAGCTTGCCAACCGTAGATACGATCGATCTAGATGGATGTGAAATTCAGTATACATCAACCATAGCGTAACATCGGTCTTGCCTTGTTAAGAGCGACAATGAACGGTGTTTTCTTATCACGCAGCAATCGCAGAGATTCCAACGTCTGTGGCTCTAACCCGTGCATGATATCAACGACGAGAATGGCGATGTTACAAAGTGAGCTTCCTCGAGAACGCAAGTTAGTGAACGATTCATGTCCTGGTGTATCGATAACGAGCAATCCAGGGATCTTGTATTCTTGGGTATTATCCTGAATAACATAGTTGGGCCAACAGATACTTTCTCTTTGAATAGAGCATCCATACCTTGTTCATCACCGCCGTCTTCTCCTTGATGGCCTCTACGGGGAAATACGTAGCACCGATCTGCTGGGTGATACCACCTGCTTCGCCTTCTTGCACGTTTGTTTGACGGATCTAAACAGTGAATGTCTAAACCAGCGGCTTGCGTAAGAACACAATTCTACTTACCTTGTCCAGCAATTTGGTTTTTCCGGTATCGACGTGACCAAGAATACAGCAAATGGGACTACGAAGGTCGTCCTTGCTCCTTGCAGCCAAAGCCTCTTCCCGAGCTTTAGCTCGTCGTGCAGCGGCCTCGGACTTTTTCTGCGCGGCCATCTGTTGCGCCTTGCTAAGTTCCTCATCTGAAGAATCGGAGTCCGATCCTGAGCTGGAATCTTCGTCTGAATCACTCTCATCCGAGTCGGACTCGCTTTCCGACTCAGAAGAAGACGATTCAGGTTTGGCAGGTGCGGCTTTTACAGAGGACTTCGCTGGGGTGGCCTTGGCGGCGGGATCTCTGGCTGCTGCAGGTTTCGCAGGCGGAGCTGCTTTGGAAGGAGGTGCGGCTATAAACCATAGTTTAAGGCTTAAAAGTTAGGATGAAGGAAGAGAATGGAAGCTACCTTTGGGGGAAGGTTTGTTATTCGCTTGTGAAACAGGTTTGACTGGTGCAGGTGGCTCGGCAACTTCCTCTTCGTCCGAAGAGGCATCCCACGAGTCTTTCACAGCAGAGGCGGCGGGTTCGGTTTCTTTGGTTTCCCCTTCGTCCGAGGATGCTTCCCAGTCAGATTTCGGCACAACAGCTTCTTCCACAGGAGCAACAGCAGGAGCAGGCGGTGGAGTAGGAGATGGTTCGGGAGACCGAGGTCGCGACTCAGGAGCGGGAGAGGCGTCTTTCGCATTAGGGCCTTTCTTTTTGCGATTGCCATAGACAACTTTCTTGCCTGGTGGAGGTGCACTGCCCGAAGCCTGGAGACCTTCAATTTGCACCCCAGATGCCAAGAGTGCCTGTTTGCGAATTTCCGCCATTTGTCGTTCCTCCTTCTGCTTCTTGGTGAGAAGCTTTCCTTCTTTCTTCAGCTGTTCACGCTTCGCCTGTTTTTCCATCCAAATGAACAACCTGATGCTGAGAATGGATTACTGGGCATACCTTCTCTTTTTCCTTCCTACGTTGCTTCTCCTCCTCCTTTTTCCTCTCCTCTTCCTCGAGCCTTCGCTCCTCCTCCTCTATTCGCTTTCTCTCTTCCTCTTCCCGTCTCCTTACCTCCTCTTCCAATCGCTTCTTCTCCTCCAACATAGCCCGAAGGCCACTGAGAGCTTTACCGCCCTTCTTTGCTGGAGCTGGGGCGGGCTCCTCTTTGTCTTTCTTCACCTTCTTCTTCTTCTTCTTTTTGGAATCAGATTTTCCTGGAGCTCCTTCATCTCCTTCGTCTTCATTTTCTTCCGCATCCTGGGATGGTGCTGGTGCTGTGGGGGGGCCTGAAACATTGACGGGTTCTGGACTCTCTTTCACATCGTTTGTCTGAGCAGCTTTTTTGGCAGCAGCTTGGGCCTTTTTCTTCGCCTACAATCACGAATTGTATAAAAATCACCACAACGGTCATCGTCTAGCGAGCTTGCCTTTTCTTTTTCCTTTTTAAGTTTCTCCTTCTCCTTCTTGGAAAGGATTTTCGGAGCTCCATCTTCACCTTCAGCAGCCTCCCCTTCTGCCTGGGGCTCAACGGATTTTTCACGGGGTGTTGACACGGCAGTTTCCGCTGCGAGGATTGTCAATGGCAATGAAAGATATATCAAATAATTATAAAAAGCACCTTTCACATCATCTTCTTGTGGCTTTTCTTCATCGTCGTCAACTTCCTCTTTTGACTTCTTAGATTTGCCCTTCTTATCCTTCTTCTTCTTATCCTTCGCAGAGCCCCATTCATCATCGAGTAGGTCGTCGGCTGTGACTTCCACTGGAGCCTTCGAGGCTGCAGGTGTCTCCACGGCTGGTTCTTCCAAGTCGTCAACATCTGCGGGTTTTGGCCTGGTCTTCTTTTTCTCCTTCTTCGGCTTTGTTGATGAGGCTTTAATGGCAGACTAGAGATGAAGTTAGTAATGACCTTATGAATGCTTCCTTCGATGCGTACCATCAAACCTCCAAAGTCTTCATCCTCTGCAGGTTCTTCGGCAGATAAGAGGGACGCTTTAGGCTCCACCTTTTCGAACACGTTGTCCCCGTCTGCTGGAGCTGCCGCGCTGATGTTGGGTACGATGTCCTCCCCAGCGTTATCCCTAGATGATCTGACTGATTAATCGTTATCGAGCCCGGGCAGAGGTTGGAGACACGCACCAATAGTCGTCGTTGCCCTTCTTTCCCTTCTTTCCCTTGTTCTTTGGCGGCATTTCGTGAACTGAGCGGTTAGTAGAACTAGAAAATCTTTTTGGTCAACGATTGAGTCAATAGATTTCAATAAGGATCCGGCAATTTGATAAGTCAGCGTGAGGCGGTGCCTTTGATCATCACGGCCACCGCGAGCGCCTCTTTCGGTCAACAACGACGACAACGGTGACGAGAGCGACATTCAATAGCCATGGGTTTGCTGTCTATAATTCGAAAGAACCGGCAGAAAGAAAGGGAAATGCGCATTCTCTTTCTGTGGGTGCAGCTCTTAGCTCATCCATCCAACGTTCTCGACTTTCAACTGAACCAGTGGCCTAGATAACGCAGGGAAGACTACGATCCTCAAGAAGCTCAATAACGAAGATATCAGCGGCATCAGCCCTACATTGGGTTTCAATATCAAGACCTTCGTTCATAGAGCGTATGTGATGTGCTTCTCTCAAGTCTCCTCTCTTACATCGCCTAAGCTATACCCTCAATATCTGTAAGCAGCTTCTTTCGGGGACCATTCATTTCACAGGGTAATAGCCCAATGTAGGGGACGTTGGAGGACAAACCACGCTGAGACCATACTGGAAAAACTACTTCGAACAAACAGACGCGTTGGTCTGGGTCGTGGACTCTAGCGATCGCATGAGAATGGACGATTGCAGGCAGGAGCTGCATAGCTTATTGACAGAAGATGTGAGGATTGGGTTTTATTCCATTTCGCTCTGGAGCTCATTGGGAGATTGCCTGGCTATTCTGGAATCATTTAAATCCCATGCTCTGCGACGCCAATGTCCATTATCCCGGATGGATCTCTAGCGGCTAGCAGGCGCATCCCTTTTAGTTTTTGCCAACAAGCAAGATCTGCCAGGCTCATTGAATGAAGCGGAAATATCTAGCGTAAGTCCTCCCTCTCATTGGTATTTGCAATCGTTACGCCACTGATTCGCTCATAAACAATAGGCTTTAGACCTTCACTCGATCAAATCGCACCACTGGGCAATCTGGTCCTGCAGTGCTGTTACCGGCCAGAACTTAGTTCCCGGGTTGGACTGGGTAGTTAACGACGTGGCGAACAGGCTGTATTACAGCACAATTAAAGCACCCTAAGCTTTGGAAGCTGCTGTTGCTCCGCAGTAACATTCTAGCATAGAATCGATTTCATGAACAATTGAAGCCCTTTAGACTCTCGGCGTCCACTCAAAGGCAGGCCAAATCTTGGATATTATTGAGTAAGGATCATGTTCCCCTCATTCCACTTTCCAGAATCTGTTTGCGACCTTGGGCTCACTTATATCGCTCTTAGGTACTTGAGGCAATTCATCTACGGCGTCCGAACGATATCCTCATTCGGTGAAGCAGATGCTATCCGATATATGCTATCCGATATAACCGACCGTCGCCCGAACTGAGTTTTATCACAATCCAGATACATATAGTAAGCTAATTAATCGTTTCTTTATATCGAACTGTTTTTGCTGTGTCTGAGGCGCATGAGCTTCTGGTTTGTGCTCTCGGTGTTTTGCGGAAGTTAATATCGTTCTATCTACTTCCTAGCGATCCGAATCATTATTCGCAGATAGCCAGAGGCTTTACGATTTCTTGCCCGGCAACGGGGAGATATCGAGGCTCGTCAACCATCGTTACTCCTTCGCAGACATCTGAATGTTTCTAAACATAGACAGGGAAATGCCGAAACTGGTACAGCCATCCTGTCAACGAGAAAACCAGACCTGTCCGATGCTCGCCTGATCGTTTGTATTGTTAGATCCGTTTCAATCTCACCTCCAATTCACCCGCTCCTCGAGGTTTCCTATACTGTCTATGAACAAGGAGATCGAGAGCTTTTCCTGTCATAACTAATTTTAGCGTCCTCTTCGGAAGAATATTGCTGTCCTGGGGTATGTGAGGTCGCCGCCTTGCGTAAATTCCTATTACTCATTCCGTCATTCCACTTTTTGAAACAGGGTGCCTTCGATTATAGCTCGACTGCTCGAAGCATCAATTTCATTCTTTTCGAGGATTTATGCCTGCCCGCTCGTTCGATGAATCGCTGTTTGTCCCCGAAGTTTCAAGCTCCGAGCCCTTTCAGACGACAGAACCTGTATGATACACTCATGGTTTCATCTTGTGAACTTTGATTCAAAGCTTGTCCTCGTGAAGTCAGCTCAGCCGCAAGTATTTCTCACCGAACTACTACTTCCAATTCCTCACGGTCTTGCCTATCTTAATCACAGAATCTCGATGCCAAGGTTGAAAGACCTTTCCTCATATTTCAACCTCCACAATTTCGACCAGGGACGGTAAATTCCATGTGTATCGCTCTTCGAAAGCAATGACTTTTATGAAGTCGATGTTCCCCTCTGCCACTGTCCAGGATAAGAGACAGGTAAAGGCACCCCCGATGTTGCTTGTCGTTCCTAACATATTTTCATTGTCCAAGGAAGTCCTATGAAGCCATTTTGGGCCTTGTTTAGATGCCGAGACTGAATCTTATGCATAATGTTTCTTTGCACGGGCACAAGGCCGGTATCGAGCAGGAAGAGGCAAGCTTATGAACCCCTCGGTGATATGTTTATTTGAAGTGATGAGAAGAATGAGCAGGACTCGTGTTGATTTTTATGCATAGGACGGCTTTCAGAGCTCACGTTCAACCTGCAGTCCTCTTACATCACTTGACAAAGAATAGCGGCGACCTGGCAGCAGTACCTAGTACCTTGGAGTACCTGAATCCTGGTTGTTTCAGTCAATGTTTGGCCAGTAGAAGCAACCGCAGGCGGCAACATCGCCCAACGGCGAAGGTTAATTCTGAGATAGACTACCGAATATACTTGGAGGGACCTGGGATTCCGATATGGAACCTTAAGATCTGGGAATCCGAAGAATGGAATCTAGACGTGGGAGCCACGTGGTAGGATCTTGATGGGGAATCTGGGATGGTGGATGGATATTGCAACGAGTGCAGGTAAGCCCCCCTTTCGAAAGTTAAATTTATTACGCCATTCTGTCGGGCAGGTCGGAGAGGATCTGGAAAGCCAGACTTTCTCTAGGTGATGAGATCAGCCTTGTGTGTGTGGAATCCTTCTGGAGTTGCTTTGGAGCCCCATTGAGGGTATTCCATATCGAGTATCAGGACAGATGCACACGCCTTGCTACCCGTTCGCAGTACACGATCCGTTTGGCCCTCTGTGAATCCTTTCATAGATCGCGTCCCTCATATCGCGTCCCGAAATCTTTAAAAGGTCTATGCTTTCTCAACTTCATTCTCCAGTTCCATCTGCCCTTTGGCTATTCCAACTTCGCCACTACACATCATCTTTACCTCCAGCATTTCAGAGATGCCTCCTCCAGCCTCCTCTCCCTGTGTTCAGTTTCCATCGACGACCAAGACTTTGCAATCGTCGTCGTTACTCTCTGTCCTGAGTCCACGGTCATGGATGCTTTCCTTTGGTACGCATTCCTCAATATGTCTGTCGTCATACAACTTTTGACACCTGTTTTGTTAGCCCGTAACTCCATACTATCGGTTCTGGAGGATGCCATTACCGTTGGTCATCTCACCATATCCGATTCAGAAGGAACCCATCAATATGGTAACTATCACCGCCAATGCAACGATTTACAATTGCGCATTGTCAACGACAATTTCTGGATGCGAATTCTAATGTAAGAGTTATGATCCTTTTCTCCAGCGGCGACATGGTCTCATGGTGGATTTCCTTTCAGGTCCGGTGATGTAGGCTGTAAGCTTGCCAACCTATTTGCCAGGGCAACGTCAATCATTAACCCTATCATGCAGTCAGTGAAGCATATATGATTGGAGATTGCGAAGTTTCAAGCCTTAAGGGTGCTATGGACGTGCGTCATTCGAGAACTCCTTCCAGGTCGCATTAACTAACTTCTGCACAGCTATGGTTGGACAATCAATCGGGAATGGAGATGACTCTATCTTCGACCGTTGCACGAATTTCATCCGCTATGACCGCACTTTACAATAGTTTTCTTGGTCAAACACCGTCGCAAGCCCGGCTGAACGCCATTGCTAGTTACGACCAGTCAAATGAACTGTTCAAGGTGAGCCCCTCCTTGATGGAAATGTACGAACTCTTAACATATTGCGTCACAGGCATTTTTGAGCAAGGAAATGATGTACTCATGTGCGTTGTGGGGTGAAGGTGAAAGAGGTGTTCGGGGAGACCTCGAGATTGGCCCAACACCGGGAGATCTGGAATCTGCCCAACTCCGTAAACTTCACCATGTTTTACGAGCAGCGCGGGTCAAGCCCGGTGATCGAATCCTGGAGTTCGGCAGCGGTTGGGGAGGTCTAGCGATTGAAGTGCGTTCCATCATTGGCCGGTCGATAAGACTCGAGAAAACTAATTACCGCAGGCCGCTCGTTCCTTCGGCTGCGAAGTTGATACCCTGACCTTGTCTGTCGAACAGAAAAGGCTCGCTGAAGAGCGCATTGCTGAAGCTGGTCTTCAGGGCATTATCCGCGTCCATCTTATGGACTATAGAGACATCCCTGCTGAATGGGAAAAAGCTTTTGATGCTTTCATTAGTATTGAAATGATCGAAGTATGTTTTGTCGTTTTCATAGGTGTCCCCGCTAACCCCGTTCCCCTAGCATGTCGGTCCTAAATATTACAATACGTATTTCAAACTTGTCGACTTCGCCCTCAAGCCACAAAACGCAGCAGCTGTGGTTACTTCTTCTACATTCCCGGAATCCAGATTTTCAAATTACCAGTGAGTCAACTAATATCTACCAATTAGGTCCTACAACCTATCACGCTTAAAGGGCTGAGGATTTCATGCGCAAGTACATGTGGCCCAACTCCAGCCTACCAAGCGCCACAGCCCTAATCACGGCTGCACACACCGCATCCCAAGGACGCTTCACTCTTCAGGGTGTCGAAAACCACGCAGCACGTAAGTCTTACTCCTTATAGCCCGTGTTATGACCCGTGCTTAATGAAAGATCTGCTTAGACTACCCCCGCACACTACGAGAATGGGGCCGACGGCTAGAAGATAATCTGACTCAGGACCTTGTAGCAAAAGATTATCCCGCGTTGCAAGATACTGCCGATTTCGAGTCATTCAAGCGCAAATGGCAGTATCTCTTTGCGTATGCTGGGGCCGGCTTCTCAAAAGGGTACATTACTTGCCACATGTTGACTTTCATCCGCCAGGTTAGTGAACTTGTTGTTCGTTCTTGCACAAACCTTGCGAGCTTCTTTTCACAGAATGACATCCCGGAGCGCTGCGACTAAATCTGCCCTACAAAACCGGGTGGTCTTAAAATGAAATACTCCAGACAGGAGTACATAACGATGGCCATCGCTCTTGAAGCATGAAGATTTGAATGCGCCTTATCTGTAATTAATGTCGACTACGTTATTAAGGGAGTCCTGCAGCCTGGCTAGAAGCCATAGATTTTGCGAAGATTTTGGTCAAATTTTTATTACAAGCATCGAGGAACACTTAGCATTAGTTAGATACTGCATTGTACTATAGTTCATTATTCCGCTGCGAAATTACTCCTGCACATTCTCCGAGTCATTCGAGATTTCTATACTTGATCCCAGTAAGTTAGCCAGGGTGACGTCACTCAAGGACTCGATCTTCTAGTTCTATGTTTCAATGCTCCGTCCTTTCTCGAGTATAGTGAGACTTGTAATGGCAGGCCTTAAGCACCTATGTATCATTCTTCAGAGACACGAAGACACGAAAAGAGGGGGGTTTGAATATAGCACTAGCAATCACGCACATGGCGGCCCGGATCGATGCCCACTATGTATTGCCATAACTCATTCCTAAAGTTCAATAGAGCAACTATAACTGATAGGCAAGGCGAGAAAAGACATAGCGCTAGAGTTGAATGTTGCCCAGATGTGGCGGTAATATATATCGGTACAATGGTTTATCTAAGGTAACAGCGGAAAACTTGGCAAATTAAAGAAAACAAGGGTAGTCCTGGTAATTACATGGGATGATAAGCCCGCTGGCGATGCAAAGGGTATCGGCTGGAGAAATATATACTGTAGAGGTGTTATAAATGAATGTGTACATAGCATTCGAGAGAAAGACATCTATGCGCCCGAAAGGACAGTGATCTTAAGCAAGGTCTCGCCGGTAGATATTCGTAACAAAAAGATCCAATTTACCAAGCTTTCAGGAGCTTGAGGTATCAGGATGGAGGTAGGCGTGTTGGGTCGAGTTTGCTTATCCAAGACTGCATTTCTTTTTGATTAGGAGCAGCTAGTGCATGGGAGTTTGAAGCGGTGAACAGCGTGAAAGAGAAGGGTTTCTGAAGGAAGCTGTCATTCTACACCGTCAAAAACAAAATAATCGGAAACTCACCCCAAGGAGGGACTCTTTATGCGGATCACTTTCGACATTTACGCCATTTAATGTGATGATGCCGATTTCTTCAATCTCATTGGAATGAGCGTAGAGGTGGAGATACGGTCTGAGACACGGGGGTTCGGCAGCGGTCATATACCAACGGGAAAGGAGCCCACCTTTTGAGCACAAACCATCGCTTCTCCCATAGTCCTTGACCGGCATCAACTAGAATGTAAAGATGGCCTTTCTTGGTCGCACTATCACTATTATGAAAGGTTAGGCAGGTCAGAATTAGTACGGCGTAGTAATTACCTTCGTGGTATTAACTTCGTTTCCGATATGAACTTGAGGCTTTCAAGAGGCGACTCCATCTTCAGCTTCGATGAGGTGATATTATCCGCAGGTTCCTCTGGTTCTTGACTCAACACAATCTGAGATACCTTCGGTCAGCATCGAGGCGAGGAAAAAGACAGATTGAAACAAACCTTTCCCCGATGACCGAATTGTTTTTGCCAGAAATGTAATGATTTCTGAAGCAGATTGTCAGCCCTCCAGGCCAATGTCTCTTGAGGAAGAGGCTTGGGAGGGGAATGGGCGAGAATGACGCGGATGGCTTGCACATCGGCCGCACGCCGTTCGGTGGTGATGAGGCGGGTATAATCTTCCACGACTGATATACCGCGAGGCTTCCAGATCCCAAGAGTTTCTTCACCTCGTACGTACTTCTCCGAGGTGTCTAATCGCCACAGATCCTTAGCAGAACGAGTAAGTGGCGGGGAGAGCTTGACGGCAAAGAGGGTACTGGTCTTGGAGAGAATTTTGTTCGACCCAAAGAAAGAAAGCAGCTTTGACGGCGGGCTGGCATCTCGAGAATGCATCGCAATTGCCATGTCCATGTTGAATTGCACGGGATCAGCGCAGGTATTCACCGCAACAGAGAATTGCAACTGAAGTAAAATTCGTTGATTTGAAGCAGTGACCTTATTCAGCAACAAGGAGCTGTGAACACTGGAATCCCAAAGTGCTTCAGACGCAAGTGTACCGCTCCCATCAGGTTTGAATTCTACTTTCTGCTCTTGGAGTAGAGGCAGCGTTACTGGAGCCTTCGATGTGGACTCATGAATCCGGCCCTGCGGATCAAGCAGACGGACGTTGCCAATTCTGATCTTCGTAAATTCTGTCCAGGGCAATTGTTGTCCAGAGTTCGAAGATAAGGAGATTGAAATACGTCTTTGTAGGCCTTGATGCAATGAAAAGACGCCGGGATCAAGGCTTCCTTGGGATATAACAGGGACAGGAACGTAAGATCCATCTGGACCTAATTCACAAACTTGAAGCCAGACGACGACGTCATGGACCTGTTCCACTACGAAATCAGTTTCCGATCTCCGCATAGGTGGCAAAGCAGGCGGAGCATCGGGCTGAGGTGACGGAGGATTCGGGATAGGGTACTGCTTTTGCTCGCGCATCTCGTCCCAGCGCTCCATTCTTTCCAAATATGTAGGTTTGAGGGCAGCGAAAAATTCTATAGGTGCGTAACCATGTCGTATATGATTGAGTACTTTGGATGATGCTGCAATCGTAAAGTTCCTGCGGAACTTGAGTTCAGAGAGGGACGAGTCGTCTATATTGATGGCATTGGAGGGGAATATTTCTTCTGCAGTCAGAGAGGAACCGACGAGCGAAGAAAGTCGGACTTGAAGGTGGACTGCGGAGAAATCATAGGAAGAGAGTCCCTTTACAGAGTCGATTGTAAGGAAGAAGCTGAGTTTACTACCAGGTGGCACAGCTCCGGGAGCGGGGGAACTAGATCGGGTGGAAGGTGAAGAGCCATTCTGGTACTTGGCGGGTAAAACGACATTCATGACCTTGATGTCGATGCGACACGAACCAATGGCTTCAGACGTGTACCGACAGAAGATGGGAATGGTGCTGGTGGAAGATAACCGTCGTGACACAGGGGCAAGTGATATGAGCGCATTTCCAATAAAGGAATATTCTGGCGGAGGAGATTCAAAAAAGGGTTCGTCGGATGAGAAATGTTGAGTATAAGAGGGCCTGTCAATGTAGGTCGTCAGGTTACGCATCCGCTGCAATTGCTGCTGCATGCGATCAAGTGACCAGACATATATTGCGTTGTTACGTTTGTCGATGACTTTGACCGCGACGGAGGGCTGAGTCGCTGAAGCAAGGACTGGATCCGCCACGTCCCCAAACTGGTCCAACCCGGCAATTGTGTCAACAGCGGAACTTGGGGCGGCGAGAGATCCACCGGACGCGACAGTAAAATTGTAGGAGACTTGCTTTCCCAATTCTCTGCTGCAACGAAGTCAGTATGGAACGTGAATGAACGGAGCTAGGAGCCTCATACCAGATGACGTTGGCCTCTTTCATGGCCACTGCATTTATCAAGATTTGCTCAGCCATCGAGAATGATCGGTGCGCTCTCCATCTATCTAACACTTTTCTGATGAGTCGCAGTTGCTTTCCAGTGTAGATAACTGGTTCAAACTGCAACGCCTCTGTATCGGTTTCGCCCCGGGCCCGGGCGTCGATCAGTCGCCGCATCTGTGCCTTCACCACCCGCAGCTGATGTTCCATATGCTCTTTCTCTATCCTAAGGTCTTCCGCTTCGGCACTTGATTCATCGAGCTCGTTGAGACGAGTTTCCAGAGTCGTCTGTGTTTCCTTCAAAGGCTCATCGGTGAAAGGACTGCCCCAAGGGGCAGCATATAGGCTTGTATCATCGGTAGTTGCATCACTCGGTAGAGGACGCCCGGTTTCGCTCCATACGTCGTCAGCCTGGCTTAAGCTGCTCTCGGGGCGAGATTTCAAGTTGTGGTCGCGCATCGTCTTCACTTTGGTGATTTTCTCAAACAGCTTATTGAGGTCCTCATCTGGGAGACTGTCAAGAGCTGGGTCGAGCCCCAACCGTGCTAGAGCAGCTTCCCGTTTGGCAAAAGTCCAGTCTACATGATCCAGTTCCCCAGTTGATGATGTTGGGGAATCAGGACGAGGTGAATCAGTGGCGGCTTCCAGGTCAGCAGCAGAGAGGCTGTTCTGCAAGTTGGATTTCATCGTCGCGCGATCTCGCTGCTTGCGGACTTCCTCCGGATTGTTGAACCGAAAGACGTGATGGTCACCTAGATGAAGTTCCAGAAATTAGGGACAGCGGCATTCAATTGCGACAAGAAATCATACCAAGAATAACCCGGAATCCGGATCGTAATCTGTGGGGCTAACGATATGAACATTAACTCCTTGTTTCCTCTAAGAAGTGGGGACGGAGAGCAGAAACGTACTTCGTTGGGAGGTAACTGTTTGCCATTCAGGAACTAGTATTTTGGTCAGAGCCGTTGGTGGAAACACGTAATTGTAAAGACCTACAGTGATGCTGCCAGGCATAGATGTTAAGGTAACTTTACCATCGGTATTCTCGAAGTAACAGTGCTCTTCAAGGATATTTTCCCCGCTGAGTCTTATGGCTGCTGGAACTTCGCTATCCAAGCGACCAACCTGGTTGATACCGTCTCAATCATCTCGGGGTAGAAAATCATGAGTGATCACATACGATGGTGTTCCCTGGCTTGAGCTGATAGATTAAGCATTCGCTCATCAGGGGATCTAGAATGGGAGGTTCGATAAGCTTCCGGGCCGAATAGAGCAAAGCCTCAAGGCACAGAAACCGTACCTTCGTTCTATTGATGACGACAGGTTTGAAGAGGGGGATATTTAGGTTTCGCTTTGCCTCTCCAGGATGTATGCTCACCAAATTAACGAGATGTGGCATCTATATCATGGCGAGTTGAATGAGACTCGAGAACTTTGATTGCAAGGCAGTTTTACCTTTTTAGGGGTATGGACACCGACGAGATTCTTCTCGACCGTAATACCCAGCTCTTCAAGGGCCTTCTCCCGTTCCTTCTGAACCTCTTGAGTTTTCTGTAGTTTTTGTTCCCATGTTTCATTCAAACCCTGCATGAGCTTCTCACCGGCCTCCAGTTGATCCTGGAGTTCAGCTTTGGTGACAGTTTTGATGCGACCGTCTTTCGTCTGATAGGTGACTTTCTGCTTCTCGGGAGGCACTTTAGGGTCAAATACATCCTCTCCACTTGCAGATTGTACTCGAGCTGATGATAGCTAATGAGAATCGAGAGTCATAAAAACTAAGTGCGATTTCAACGTACCGCGCAACATCTCGAGCTCTTCCTTGAGCTCTCGCACAAGCTTCGCATTGGGATCCTCGTTGACCACTGCTTTATTTTTAATCTTCTTAGCCTGATCGGCATAACGCAAGGTACTGAGTGTTTCCTCGTAATCAGCAGGCGAAATGGCGGCAATCATGGCGGTCTTGGAATTTCCACCCAAACTATCTTTGAGGAGCCAGGTGAGGACCTAGAGAACGATGTCCATTGAAGCCAAACAGGTTGCATAACGAAGGCGTCAGGGGAGTTGGTGAAAAGATACATAATAGGTATGAGGTGCAGACAAAAAGACTTGCGACAATCACGCACGGAATCACGATAGGGAATGAATTCCTCAGCCTTCCCCTTCTTCCCCTTCTTTCCATCACTTTGACTGGCTACTGCGAGCGAAGATATGACCTTGCCGAGCGTTGTGAGCGACTTGTTGATGTTGGCACCTTCCTTCAACCTTTGGCCGGTAGCGCCTGTGGAGTTGGCGCGTTCCGATCCTGCAAGATCGACCAAGCTGGCGGGGTGAGGTGCGCGAGTCAGTTAATTTAGAGCCATGAGGGAGGAGAAAGACAAAAAAGTCGAACGAGAAACGTGTAAACAACGGCCAAATCACCTAATTCTCGATACTTTCTCGGTATCCATCTTAGTTTCTACATCGTGTCGCTTCATTGTCAGAAGGAGGGTGAAGACGGCATGGGAACGTGAAGAGCTGTTCAGAGAGGGAGATGAATTGGTCAGTCGTTTTGAACGTAACGGGGATAGGCGTACGTTTCGTTCATGTTAGTGGCTGCGACTGTACGAGCCTTATTCCCTTCGTCCATGAGGTTCATCATTTCCTCATAACCACTAACAGCGAGTTTGGACAGATCCTCGACATATGGGCCGTATATGGGATGCTCACGGACCCTAAGATTGCCCGTGTTCTTAGGATTCAAGAGGTCGCGTACTTTCTCGTTGTAAATCTGAGTGCGAGGTGGATTTCAATGTCAACCTTTGGGCCAGTGCGAGATGGAGGGTGACGCGGTACCTCGATATAGGAGACTTCGACTGTGAAAGTGAGATTAGGATCCTCGGCACTCTTCTTTGCGACCCGGTCGAAGAGTTCTGAGCAGGTCAGGGGGATGATACCCTTGTCAGGTCCGTCTGCGATTCAGTGAGATGGGTGAGCCAATGATTTGGGAATCCGGAGAAGCGAAAGGGATACGAACAGCCCATCATACTGCAGACCACAAAGTCAGAAGGAGAGGGTCGATAGGGGATGGGATACTCACCTGTAGGATTTGCCGGAACCTGGAGTAGGGGAAAGGATACTCTGAGATTCATAGGCAAAGTTATAGAGCCACTCGTACCAGTTTGACCATCTATAATCGTTCTGTCAGTCAGCAATGTATTGGATAGGGGATTGTGGGTGAGACAGGGACTTACAAGCGAGAATACATGCGTTGAACCCGGCGAAACCGTGGTCCAGGAGCTCCTTCCCTAGGTCGTCGAATAGTGTTTGTTGCGAACAGTATCCAGGTTCGTCTCTCGGACCTGCTGACCAGTAGCTCTTGTCGAAGCTGAAGGCCATGGTCTTGCGTTCTGTTGCCCGTTTGGTGTCTTGCGCAGACCCTTGTTCTGGGGGATCCAGGATGGTCTGGTTGCCCTGCATACGAATGAGGGGTTTTGCCCCTCGAGCGAGTTCTGCTCTTGTTAGGACTCATTCCGAACGAGAATGCATTGGCTTCGCACCTCTTGAATTGAGCGGTCGACATCGCACCACGACCTTTATGTTTCCTTCGCCAGCCTCAGCCATGGTGAACAGTCGTAGAGGAGGTAGAAGATAGAAAAGCGCTGCTCAAGGCGAGCGAAGGCGCTGTTGGTTGCGCCTTGACAAACGCAAACCAGGGCGTTGTTGTTCAGACTTGTCGTGGTTCAAAGTCCCCAGCCAGACGCGTGCCACTGATCGCCATCCACTTGACGACAAACCTCACGCGTTTTCGGGATCAAAATCCAATTTGATTTCACTTGTTCTACATGTTTCCAATAGTTTATTATCTATTCTACTTTTGGCAGCCAAGACTAATAGCAGCCGGAGTTTATAACAAGTCAAAGTCGTCGAGCTGGAAACCAAGGGTCAGTAACGGGTCTTCTGGTGAAATAATAAACAGACCTCGTCATTGTATTGCATGATGGTACGCTTGAGTTTGGAGGTGTCGACCCAAGTAACGTAATCCTCCATATGTCTGCAGAAGAGCGTCAATAAGAAGCCTGAGATAGGGATTAATACGCACCTATTAACAAGATATGCGGGATCCGTTATAGTGTCGGGGCCGACGCGGACATGACCTTGCTCTATAAATTTAACAGCCTCGAGGTATGATTGAGAGGCAGACGGAACAGGGTGGGGTTGGAGAGCATACCGCGCTGACTGTTTCAGCCATCTTGGACATGCACATGAAGACTGCCAAACGACGCCTGCAGAAAGCGGCGACGGTGACCTTGTTTTCCACATCGCTGAGTTTTGCGGCAGTGCTGAGAATTCCCATGTCGTAGAGCTTTGAGAGAAGCTGGCCCTCCAATTTTGTTCTGAAGGGGTCCTGGGCCGGCAAAAGGGATATACGGTGGGCAAAGGACCTCAGCTGACCACAGAGCTTGTTGTATCTGGGTAGATTAGGAAGACGAGCGGTGAAGTCAAAAAAAAAAAGCATACTTGTGGTAGTCGTCGCGGTCCTGGATGTGGTACCTGCGCATAACTTGGATTTCACGCAGATTTGCATCGTGTTTCCACTGAAAAAGGGTTAAGCAAAGGACTATTTAAAAAATAAAAGCGTACATTGAGGAAATCGACTTTTTTGAGGAGCTTTTTCTCGTGGTATTTGAATTGGCGGACCATTGATGATAGTGGGACGAAAAAGGAGATTGTTGAGCCACGTGTGGGGTGTCGCCAACCATTCGCAAACGATTCAACAGCGCCCTCGTCCGCCAACTTCCTTCCTCACCGTCCCCCACATCCTCAAAGCCATCGTCCTCGTCGTCCTATATTCCTCAGAATCTCCTTCATCGTCGTCCGCCATCGTCGTACAAGCGCCTCTTCGCCCACAGTTCATGCTCTCCCTTATTTCGCACGTTAGATGAATATGAACACAAACATGCTCAGGGCAAACCCCATGGGCCAGACCCCAGCAATGCTCGCCATGTCGGGTGCCGGACCCTTCTTGCAGAATCCCGCCCAAATAAACCAGCAACAGTTGGGCCAGAGTCCAATGAATATGCCTACCAGTATCAACTCAAATGCCGCCATGGGCATGCTTCCAACGTCGTCTATGCCCCTCCAACAGAATCCGCGCTTTGTGATGCAGGGAGGACAACCACAACAACTTCCGCACGGTCAGCAGCAAGGGCGGCCAATGATGCGACCAGGCCAAGGTCCACAGCCAATGTTGCCGACAGGGAATGCTACCGGGGCCCTGCATATGGGCAGTATGAATCCACAGATGCAAAACGTGGGTTTCCCTGGTCAAGGAATGTCAAATCAGCCTCCAGTCGGTGCGAACACTATTCGACGAGCTCCTTCTCAATCCCATCTCGTTCCTCCCAATATGAATCCTGCAGTTACCGGCGGAATGGGTTTGAGTATGAACCCGCAGCAGATGCCGCCACACATGCAGCAACTTCGGCTTCAACAGCAGCAACATCAACAGCAGCAGCGAATGGCTGCTGCTCGTCAGGTGGCTAATGGGCAGATCATTAATCCGGGTATGGGGGGAGGAGGACAGAGTCAGATCATGAGTAGCCTTCAACATCCTGGATCGATGGGACCCCAGCCTCATCCGATGTTTCCCAATGGCGTTCCAATGCCCAACCAACAACCTCAGATGGCACATTCTCCACGTCCCAACTCCCTTCCACCGAACGCACTTGGAATGGCTCCGGGTCCTTCGCAAATTCCTGGTAATCGAGGTTCCATGACGCCGGACAACCCTGGTAGCATCAACTTCGTCAACTATCCTGGCAGTCAATTTTCTGCAGGAGGAGGAATGGGATCTCGGGCACCACCTCAGTCTGGTCAGTATCCATTCCAACCACCATCTACTCCGCCTATGCAGGAGACTCCCGATTCGCCATTGAATGTGATCAATCAAGGAACACCCAACTCACAGCCTCGCACTGGATTTCAACCCACTCCCGCTCAACAGCTACAGATGAGCAACGTGAACCCAATGAACCAATCGAATACAGACCCCTTTGGTGGGCAGCATTTTCCTATGCCTCCTCCTTCAGTGATTCCCCCTCGACCGCCCTCGCTTGCTCGGAGCATGACGCCTCATCTCATGGGTCCCCAGATGCAACACCCGCCTCCCCAAGCATCACAACCTCCGCAGCAAGTGGGCACTCCAGCTGCACACTCGTCTCCACTCCCTTCCGGCCCTTCTGACCAACCATCCCATCCAACCCGACCACAATCACGACCCCAATCCCAACCCCAACATCATCCTAATTCCCAACTTCAGAATCAGGGTGCACCTTCTCGGAGTGGGACTCCTCGCTCCGCTCATCCATCCCTACCTCCGACCAATGGTGCCCTACAGCCGCACCAGACTGGCAGGATACCCCCTCCTCCACCACCTAACCAGCGCCAGCAGTCACATACACCTGTGTCAGCACTTGGACCTCAAGTTCCCTCGAACATGCTTCCGACTCAGCAGCAACAACCTGGGATGGTGGGTCATCAACCGTCTGCTCAACCACAACCACCACAGAACGGGCTAATGGGTGGTCGCCAACCTCCACCTAATTCCATCCCCATTCCACCGCCTGTAGTTGGTGTTCCGCCTCTTTCGAGAAATCAGTAAGTGCAATGTTCTTTTTGCCAACTTGTTATCTGTAGCCTGACTTTGTATTTAGACAATCTATGGTGGTTGG
This sequence comes from Coprinopsis strossmayeri, assembly GCA_900156845.1. Taxonomy (NCBI): domain Eukaryota; kingdom Fungi; phylum Basidiomycota; class Agaricomycetes; order Agaricales; family Psathyrellaceae; genus Coprinopsis; species Coprinopsis strossmayeri. The sequence continues at coordinate 154,860 of FTPT01000091.1, forward strand.
AAACGGACAGGGCGTGGTCCGTTTGTTACAGTTTAGTGGCATGCTGTCCAGCGAGTCAGAGAAGGACCAGGTATGTGTTTGATCAGTTCCTTCGGACTATTCTACGACTGACGGCCATCCCAGAAACTTCAACTGTCATTTTGGAACGAAGTAGTTAGGGAGTTTTTCACTCCCAAAGCTGTTATGAAGTTAATGCTATGGAAGGACAACCAGAAGAATGAAGCAAAGCCTTTCGGTACGATATTTCTTCGCGCGCTTATTTACCTCCCGTTGATGGATTAACATTTCATGTTAGAAATCGGTCTTCCGATCATTCCACGCTTCTTCCTCGTCACAGCGCAGTCTGGCGTCAAATCAATGAGTTTGGCGCTTGACGGAGCTCGGGAACGGCTCTACGCCCAAGGACATGCAATCGTTGAATGTGTTGCAGCTGTCTGGACTTACAGGTATAACAACGGGTATACTGTCACGCTACGCGGTCCGCTCAGTGTTCACGTCGTCGTTACCGCTGCTACGCCTACCCCTACAAGCGTGCCGAACCAAAGCGGTTACGTACTCAAGTTCGAGGAATTCGAATTCGATGTTAATCACTATGACAAGTATATCTCTATTGGAGATATTGAAGGAGCCCGAGTCCCTGAGCTATCGAAAACTCTGGTCCCGATGCTTGGTCAGTCTGGTCACTCCCTGGCGGAAGAAAAACAGCTGAGGCTGTTGGACGAGTACCGGGTGGGGCTCCATAATGCGAGTATCCCAATGGAGCCGGTCAACGCCTTTGGTATTCCTCAAGCTACTATGCGATGCTTAGAGGTCAGTTCATGAATTATCTTGATATTGTACTTGGTTGTTCTAACATCGTCCCGCCAGTTGGCGGAAAGTGTAGGAGCCATGGCAGATCTAATTGCATTCGCCAATGAGACGGGAGCAGGCCCACTTGGTACTTTTTACATTTTCTCCACTTGCGTTCCTCATTTTTAATCCAGATCCGACAGATGCCTTATCAAAGTTTGCCGCGAAGCTGAGAGAGAATGGAGTTACTCTCAATTCTCAGGGTGGACCAGGTCACCAGCCTATCGATGTTCAAAACGGGACTGGACCGTATTGGCCGCCACACCCTCAACCTCCAATGCCCCAACCTCCTCCCCCTCAACAGCTCATGACATTATATTCAAGTGCTCCCCCTTCCGTTACTAATCTCCAACCTCCCAACCTCAATCAAACCATACCTCCACCTTCTCAAGCCCATATCAGTTCACCTAGGAACACTCCTTCGGCAGCTAATTCACCACAAAAACAGCACAAGTCTATTTCTCAAAATGCCGCAGCGTCTACGTCCTCGGGGTCAGCTGCGTCTCCCTCCATGTCGTCTGGTGCAACAAATACCCCTTCTCTCAGTAATGCCTCGTTGAAGCGGAAACAAACGTCGGATACATCATCACCAACGACTGCCAACGCTGAAGGTCCGCCCGCGAAACGTTCTGCTCGAAAAAGAGGGCGGACAAATACGACGGGAGCCGGATAAGAGTCCGCTTTGTATTGTTTGCTGTTCTCATTGCTCGCTTTATTTGGACTCGGAATCTAATTATATCTGCTATTCTTTCCAGTTGTGTTCAGTTCGTATCTTTTTCTCTGACTCATGTGCCATTATAGAATGTACCCTATCTTACCTGCTTTGCTATCTTTTTGAGCCTTCAACAGTTGAATACGTTCTTAGCTAACCATACTTCACTATCTATTTGTCATGATAGCTGTCGTGCTGCCACTCTGTAATTTTGTACTATTCATCGAAGCACAATCCTTTCCGTCAGACCGGGGTACGAAGAGTTATTTTTGCCATTGATTGAGATAACAAAAATGGATATGCGATTATGTACACATGATGGAATTGCAATTGAAGTGAAAGGAAATGAAAGTGAATTGTTACCAGTGTTAGGCTTGTCGGGAGATTAGTGTTGGTATAGTCGTAGGATGAATAGAGGGCTCTATTACTGATATGCTGCGTTAGGTGTAACCGATTTCATGGAGAAAGTCACATTGATCCCCGTATTTGCATCTGTTAATTCCGGAGCCATTGATCAGTCTCCGTCTCAGTGTTTTTTCAAGAACATTCGGTGCTCGCCTTCCTTGTGCAAAGAAACTGCATGGTTTTCGTTTATTCGATCTATATCCATCTTCGAAACGACCTCCTCGTCCTCGTCCTCGTCCCCTGCCCCTCCCTCTTCCATCCCAATGCCGCCCTGAATCACCTTCGTCCTGATAGCCTTGGCCGTAATCGGCCGGGAAGTTGTTCGGAGTCGCCGACCAGCCGGCCGAGCTCTGGTCATCTCCATACGCATATTGGGGTGTCATCGCGTTGCCCAGTTGACTCAAGAGGTGTGAAAGCTGGTCGGAAGGCATCGCCGCGATTGCTGCAGAATTATTATCTGTAGAAGCCTGTGTCGCTTGGTGTGCGACATCATTCGATAATACAGCGCCTAACGGATTCCCTCCCATCGCCAATTGCTGGATCAGCAACGCCACATTGGGAGCGGCATAGTCCACTGCTGGAGCCCAGAAAATTTGGTCATTCTCGTCGCCTACTGTCATTTTCGTAACATTTCGATCAACCTCTTCCTCGGCCAACACCGCGTTCGGATTCAGTGCAGTAGGGCAATCTGGAGTCGTAGTGGTGTCCATGTATACGGCACTGAGGGAAGTCTGCTCTCGCTTTTCCTGTATACCTGCTTCCTCGCTCTGACCACCACGAGGGTGATCCACATCTTGATCAAACTCAAGGGCTGTAAACTAACGTTGAGCATCCTTTCATTATTGAGGATGGGAGAACGTACCCAAGGGCTCGTACCAATCAACGAGCTCTTCGAAAACGGCAGTGTGCAAAGCAGCACCCTCCCCTCTATCCAAATCGCGGAGACTATGTCCCGTGCGGGTACCCTGGAACAAACCAAAAGGTCAGATACGAGAATCACGAACGTTTGATAAGAAAAACCCACATGGGTGGGATCATCATCGTAGACAGCGGGTTCAATCAAACGGATGGACTCAAGCTGCCCTTCAGGTGCCCATGTAACCACCTTCTTCGGCTTTCCATTCTTCCCAACGCCTGTCGGTCCCCCAGGGGGCGTGCTCACTACACCCGGCGGGGTCGCGACCGCGGGAGAATCCTTCCGCGGTTTGATTGACTTTAGGATTTCTTGGAAAGGATCGACCGATGATGGCTGCGCCACGTTCGAGTCGTCCTTCTTTACAGACGCTGCCGGAGGGAGGGGCGCCTTTTTAAACGAAGGAAGTTTCGCTTTCGGCTTAGGGGCTGAGAAAAAGGACGTGTCAGTCTGACTCTTTCCGTCCTTTGAGGCTGCTACGGAAGTTGGCTTTGCCACCTCCTTTTTCACAACAGGTTTCGACGAACTGGGAGTTCCAACCGCAAGTTTCTTCGTTGGGGGTTGTCCAGTCGCAGCGGCAGTGGATAGCGCCGCGTTACCAGCGCCTTTGGTGGTTTCACCGAGTTTCCGCTTCTTGCTTTTATCTAGAAACCATGCACAATCAGTTCATGCTAAAAACTAATAAAGATTTTTTTTGAGACACACCGTCGCCGTTTTCTGTGTTGACGAGCTGGCGCCACCTCTGTTCCAAGTTGAACGCCATATCCTTGATGGCTATATTTCCGTTTCGGTTTGTTCGAATTCATTGAGTTCGTTTCGGGCGGTGATCGATTTGGAAAGCATAGAAAAAGGGGGAGAATCCAGTTAGATACATGGTTTCGATCATAAAGTTGTATTACGCTCGAATGTCCAGACAACGAAGGTGGTGAGGCCTTTCCATTGCGCCGCCTTCCGTTTGGGACCCATCAGATGGGCGGGAGGACATAACGTAATGAAAAGGCGAAAAAGGGTGCAAGCCATCACTCAGGTGAAATTGAAATGTTGGGGTGCAAAATCCATGTCTCTCAATCTCAAGTGAGTCATCTATGAATTATGGGTCCACGCTCTTTTTACCCGATATCGACTTGTCTGGGAGCAAAGATGACAATGTGAAAGATTGACTCACCGCCAGAAAACGTGGATTCTTTGTTGATATGACGAACAATTTTGCCTAGTTTCGTTCCTGATAGGTTTTCGCGAGTGAAAGGTAACCGGTCGATGATCTAATAATTACCGACGTTTATTAAAGCTGACAGGTTCAGGCAGGTAACGAGACAACTTACATGCAATAGAGGCATGATCGTCTCCTCTAAATGTAGTTTGTCGCCCTTTGCTGCTGCTTTGAGCCAATCCCTGGTGATATCTACAGCAAGTGGATTTTCAGACCAAGCTCGAAAGTAATGGTTACCAGCACCATCTCGGATCTTTGTTAGAATGTCTAACCGCAAAGGGGCCTCTACGTCCTGAATACCATAATCCGAAATCAGAGTGACAAGATGGGAGACGGCTTGGGCACCGGTGAAAGCAGATGGCTGCAGAAGGGGCCGGATAGCCTTCTGGAAGCGTTCTTTCCTGTCTTGTATCTCTTTATCCCGTAGCTGTTGTTCCTGCTGCTCTTGCAGCAATGCCAATTGCTGTTGGGTTTGAGAAGGTTGAGGAGTAGGTGCAGCGGATGAGGATGTTGAGGCAGTAGGCGAAGCTGAAGGCGGTGGGACGTTGTAGAATAACGCAGGTGATATACCTGCTGCTAATGAAGAGCTCGCAGATGAATGCAAGACATGCGGGGAGAGTGTGCCTTGTTGTGGATTTGGCCGGAAGTAACTGGAGCTATAAGGTTGGAGAGTAGGGTAGGCGTATGGTGAATGATGAGAGGACGCTGACTGGGACGGATAAGAGGCTGTCAGTGAAGATGGATTGTGGTATTGGATGCCATTGGACATTGTTGTTAAAGAAGGACTGGAAGATGGCGATTAGCCATGTATCTGTAAATGGAAAAAGACGGAGGGCCTCACTCGATGGTCATCTGTTGAGGTGCATTGCTATGCGATTGGGACTGGGACTGCTGGGGCTGGGACTGGATATCGGAAGGTTGTGTTTGAGGCGGCTGTGGCGGTTGTTGCTGGGAGGTTGATGACTGGGGTTGGGTGGGTGTGTTCGCGCCGTTGAGGGTGGAATAACTGGATAATGGGACGGAGGGGGTGGCGGACGATGTTGGGAGCCAGTTGTAGTAGGGCATGGGCATAAAGTATCCGCCAAAACCGTTGTAATAGGTAGAGGACATCATGGATGAATTTGACACGGCACCTGGAGAAATTCATGAGCAAGCCGGCGGCTGGACCGTGCACGGCGGAAAATTCATGATGACTCACTGGAGAGATCTTCGAGGCCAGGAAAATCGGTGAGATCCAAGGAGGTCGGTGGGCCTGCTGTGGGCGCTGTGGGTGAGCTTGGGGTCTGGACAGCTGACGATGACGGGCGGTCTTTGGAAGGCCAGTCATCGATGGCCATTGCGGTGGCTGAGGGGTCATGGTGGTCGAGAGGAACGATGGGGAGAGCTGCCTGGCGGTTGGGAGCCGTGGCGTGCTGCTGCTGGTCGGGTGGCAGCAGAGACGTGGGCCAGCTAAACAGGCTATCCATCCGTTATTTTCTGCGATTTTGGCACGCTCTTTTTTCCACTTTTCTGACACAAATCTCTCCGAATTTTGGCTACTCTCTGCCTGAACGTTCTCTGCAAAGCTCGGCTGCAAAAAGCTGGCCGTCGTCGTCCAGGATGCGAAACAACAGAAATCTTCCTCAGCGTTGGGCAGAGCAAGAGCTCCGTGCGTTTACCACTTTCAAAGCCCAGCTTCAGACTCCGATTCTCCCACGGTCACTGAGACATGAATCCTTGAATACAATGAAAATAAAAAACTTCAATTCATCCCCCGTCCTCAATGTTAAAAATCGACATGAACGAGTTTGACCAACAGCGAGCAAAGGTTCTTTTTTCTCTTTTTTATATCATCTGTTCTCACTTTTTCTTTGCCAGCTTGCTTCCGGCCTCAACGCATGTGCCGAGCAGCTCAGGAATACCGCCCAGATCGTCGAGGACTTTGCAAACCTTCTCGGTGGTCTCGAAGGTACGTGTCATTCTCCCCAGGTTGTCTGTATTCCCTCGTCCGACACGTGTTGCTTCAGGTGACAAGGGAAAATCCAAGGAGCATGCCCTGCTCGAAGACGGTGATGGCACCAAGAAACGGAAACGCAACCCGAAGCCCAAGGACCCAAACGCCCCTAAGCGCCCCGCGTCTTCCTACATCTTGTTCCAGAACGAGGTCCGCGCCGAACTCAGGAAACAGAACCCCAACCTCAGCAATCCCGAGCTCTTGAATCTTATTTCCGAGAAATGGAAGAGCATGTCGGACGAGCAGAAAGAAGTACGTGTCCGACGCGTCGTTCGCTCGACAACATTCCTAATGCACATTGCAGACCTACAATCAAACCATGCTTAGGCTCAAGCAGGAATACTCCGAGGCCAAGAATGCATATGATAACCGGTCTCCGGAAGAGGTTGAAGCTGCCAACAAGGCAGCCGCAGAAGCAGCGGCTGTACGTCGTTTCATTTTGTTGCCATCTGCTGATACTTACGAAACATCAGTCCAAAAAGGCAAACAAGGGTTCTCGGGGCAAGTCAAATAAGGAATCTGCTGTTGCTGCCGCTACCCCTGCACCTCCCCCTCCTGAACCAGAGTCGGACGACGACGACGAGGACAGTGAGGAGGAGGAGGAAGAGGAGGAAGAGTTGAAACCCCGACGCAAGCCTCAATATACCACCGAGGAGGACGAGTCGAGCGACGAAGAGCCTAAACCTGCTCCCAAACGAAAGCGTGCCGAGTCCGTTCAACCATCCAAGAAGTCCAGCAAGAAATCCAAGTCATGAACGACCTTTTGTGTCCCCATCTTCCATTTGGACAGTTCACTCCTTTTGTCCTTATTTTTCGTGAATATTATTTATGGCCTGGCTTTCCCTTTTATGATGTCCCGGGCAAAAAAAATCATAGATGACAGCGTTCAGCTTTTGTTTAATATTCTAGCCTTTGGTTATAATTCCTGCCCGTACTTACCAATTATTGTTTTCTGAAACACTTGACCATGTATTGTCATTTCGCTGACTGATTGCTTGGTTCATCTTAACTTCTATGTAATGCATCGTGAATAGATTTTTGGACTCCCGGATCGACTACGGGATATCTAACATATGGGGCAACGGCCGAGATGGACGTGGACTGACTATTGGAGTTATGGCGGCGGATACAGCCTCAATGCTGTGTAGCCAGCATCCCATTTGTGTGCTGACTATCGCCATGGCTGCGGGTCCAAGATAAAAGCCCTGGGGTAGCAAAACTCCCTTACTTCCTTACTTCCATCTTCTACCTAATGAGCAACTACCCAGGCGCCCCGAACCCAGATACCAGGCCTTTACCTGCTGGATGGATTTCGCAATTTGATCCAAAGTAAAGCCTTGACCGTTTGTTATCTTATCTACGACACTAATTAGAACCCAATAGCTACGGAACATGGTAAGGAATCCTTTCATTCGGTTTGTTGACCGTGAGCCTCATTGAGGACAGGTACTACGTGAACACCACTGCCGCTCCACCAGTGACGACCTGGGAACACCCTTTGGGACCGCCTCCTCCGGCGTACAGTCCCCCTGCTGGTCCTCCGGACAGAAACAGCCCGTCTGCAACACCAGCGTTCCCACAGGCTTCTCCCCAAGGCGGAGGTGCTTTGCAATCGAATAATCCATACGGATATTCGAATCCCCAGGGCCCTTATGGAGGCTACAATTCGAATCCCCCATATGGAGGCAACCCACCTGTGGATACCTCCTCTCCTGCACAGGCTGAATTCAAAAAAGAAAAAGGGGGTTCAGGTACGTCTTTCTCTTGTCTGATGGTTAGGTTAATCTCAAACTTGCACCCTCCATCTTAGGCTCTAAATTGTTTGGGGGACTGACGAAGAAATTCGGGATGGGAAGTGGTGACTCTAGTCACGGTGGCCATGCCAGTGGTATAGGCGGTGTACTTGGCGGCGTGGCAGGTAAGCTCGGTGGTGGCAGCCATGGTGGCCATCAAGGTGCACCTGGTTATGGAAGCCCTGCCTATGGATACGGTGGACAACCAGGAGGCCATGGCAGCCCGTTCGGTGGGTTTGGCGGAGGCCATGGCAGCTATGGTCATGGCGCTCAAACTATGTACGCGAAGCCTAAGAAGTCTGGAATGGGCGGAGCTGGGATGATGGCTGCTGGTGCTGGTGCGGGTCTGCTCGGAGGTCTTTTGATTGCTGATGCTATCGACGACTCTTTCGATAACGATTATGGAGGGGGTGATGGTAAGTCTTTACAATGAATGAATGCCTTTTGGATTTGTGGCTTACTGTTGAGTTTTTTTTTAGACTTTGGAGACTTCTAGGCCAGACCGACTGTCGCTGTCTTCCTTTTTTTACCGCTTCCTATGTTTTCCCTGTCTTGGTCCTAAGATACCATTGTTCATCTCTTTATCTGTAATTGTGTGTATTCCTATTCCAACTATGTACTACTACCAGACCTGATACAATAACTGAAGTTAAGCATTGCCCTTGGCACGGCACGCAAAGTATCAAATGCGGACCATCAGCACGATGTGATTTCATAGACCCCGGCGCCTAAAGCACTGTGCCTTGTCTTGAACCGTTATTACTCACCTGACCATAAGTCCAATCGGCACAGAGCTTGAAAGATAATGGCCAGTTGGAAATACTATACGCAGCGCGTTCAATCCGGCACAAAGAACCCGAACGTCGGATATGGGGAGCCTATGTACGATTCTGCTATGAATCTGTTGACAGGCACCGGGTGTCAGTCTTGTCAAGGGGTCCTAATGCGACCGGAAATCGTGCCTAGCATGTTACAGCATTCCGCTGTAGAGTCTGGATAAAGAGCACCCTCGCGCCGTTGTCCTTCTCTCCCCCCTCACCTTTCTCTGTAGAATGGAAATGCAACCACCGACCCCAGACTCGAGGCCTTTGCCTGATGGCTGGTTCCAGCATTACGACCCATCGTGCGTTCTCTCTTTGACTCGTGACGGACGTGCCTGACCCTCTGCTCTTTGTAGTCGTAAGGCCTGGTGAGTGGCAGGGCCAAGACTCACATAAGTCTTCTTGGTAGCTGATTATTCTATCCCCTTAGGTACTATGTCCAAACCAACGTCATGCCTCCCAAGATCACTTTCACTCATCCTGCAGAGACCGTGGTCGACAAGAAAACAGAAATTCTTCCGCTGCCACCACCGCCAACGGCTTCTGGGGAGGAATCTTCTGCGGCTCCTCCGTATACGCCGATTACTCCGCCGGTGTCGCCGCCGGTCCCTGCCCAATCAAAGTTGTCTAGCGCCCAGTTGCTTTATGCAAGTGCTACCGACAAATATGGGATTTCAACTCTTCTCAAGCCCTCTGTCACACCTTCGTATGATAATGGCCAGACTTTGCACTCAGGCTTCCCAGCAGGGACTGTTGGTAGGGCACTGCCTACCCCTCCGTCCCTTCCTCAACAAGCCTCCAACCCTGGAAACTCTGTTGTTGGCCTACACTCTAGGGCCTCGACCTTGACGGATCTAGGGCTGAACAATCAGGGAAATGTATATAGCGGAACTACGTCCATAGAGCAGTTGACAGGCCCAAAGCTGCCTGCGACAGTGGCCAACGATGCTACTCGACATGTAGCTTCTCGCTCGCAGACATTCCCCGTTTCTCCGAATGCTCTGGAGGGTCTCCAATCGAATCGGACTCCTAAGTATGGCACGAGTCTGTACTCGACAGCGGTCCCTATATCGCGCCAGGCCGGTGGAGGATCGCAAGTGCCCCATTTCGTAACAAGGATGCAGAACCCTTCTGCTGCACCAACTCAGCCCTTGATAAATCGAGCCTCTACACCACAGGTTGTCTCCCCCACTCCGATTTCAGCGATTCCGACTGCCAGATTGCAAAATCCTCTTCCACCCCTCCCACCGCCCCAGATCTCCCCCAATGTCCCGGCGAAACTGAATCGTGGCCTGAACCCAGGCGCTAATGCTCTTCCTGCGCAGATGTCAGCCATCTCTGCTCCCTACAACTTAAATACGATGCCTGGCGTCAACAATATCAACATCTGGAAGACCAATACTCCCGCTAGGACTCAAGCCGTTCAAAAGAATGCGCAGCAGACGGCCCAAGTCATCAAGAATGCAGGGAAAGCGGTAGGACAGGCGGCGAAGAAGGTTGCGCGGACTGGTGTCGACCGTATCCGTTTGAGTGTCGACTTCCTGTCGGCTCTGAGCGAGGCGTTATTGGATTCTAATACAGGACAGTCGATCGTCGATCCCGCAACTCTTCAGGCGATTCTTCAGGGGCAACCAGGGGCAGATTATACCTCCGCTATTAATGCCTTATTGCTGCAGCAACAACAGCAACCTGCTCAGGCTGCGAATTATCAGGCTCTCATTAATCAGATACGGCTGCTACAAGCCCAGGCTATATTGCAGCAGCAGCAGCAGCAGCAGCAGGGAGTGCAATTCAATGCGACATCGCTCCAGACGTCTCCCTTGCAGCAAATGGCAGGCACGGCCCTCTACAATGGAAATGTACAGCTCAACCCCCAGTTGACAGGACTCCCGCAGCAACAAACCACCGGGACATCTTCTCCGATGGTTAATCCCACTGGACTGCAGCAGGCTGCCAGTGCGCCGTTGAATACTAGTCCTCCCCCGTATCAGCAGGGAAGTCAAGCGTCGTCTCCCCAACCAGGTCAGGCATCCTATCAACATCTACCTCTAGCGGGTATGCCGACTCCGAATCCCGCATCCCAGTCTACTGCTTCGCCCAACGTCCAGCAACAGGCCATGGCCAGTCCACAGCCACCGCCAATCGTTAGGCCTCAGCAGCCGCCCATTGTCAGTCAACAGCAGCCGCCAATGGTCAGTCCGCAGCAGCCGCCAATGGTTAGTGCTCAGCAGCCGCCAATAGGCAATCAACAGCAACAGTCCCAACAAGTTCTGTCACAGAATAACGCGCAACAGCCTGTTCAGCAACAAACAACAAACCAAGAACTTGCGGCTCAGCTCCAGCTCCAGCAACAATATGCGGCCCAGCTCCAGCAACAGTTCCAGCAGCAACAACAGGCCGCTCAGCAGCAACAGCAGCAACAACTCGCCGCCCAGCAGCAGCAACAACTCGCCGCCCAGCAGCAGCAACAACTTGCTCAGCAACAGCAGCAACAACTCGCCGCCCAGCAGCAGCAACAACTCGCTCAGCAACAGCAGCAACAACAACAACAGTTCCAGCAACAGCAGCAAGAGCAACAACATCTCCAACAGCAACTTGCTCCCCAGCAGCAACAGCAACAGCAACAACTCATCGCTCAGCTTCAGCAGCAACAGCAGGCTGCCAGTGAACAAATGGCACTTCAACTTCAACTCCAGTTGCAACAACAACAAGCAACTAACCAACAACTGGCTGCCCAGCTCCAACAACAGCAACAGCCGCCGCAAGACCAACAGCTTTCTCTCCAGAATCAATTGCTAGCACAACAAGAGGCTGCCAGTCAACAATTCGCCGCTCAATTACAACAGCAAATAGCATTACAGCAGCAACAAACGCAAGCCATGACTCAGGCCATATATGATGCCCAAATGCAGCAGAACCAGCAGATCATGAACTCGTTCCTTCAACCTGGTGCCCCGGTTGAGCAGCAGAACCCGATTACAGACCTTGTTAACTCGATGATTGGTAACATCACTCAAGCGTCGGAGGCGACTTCCGGCCTTACTTCAGGTTTTGACTACTCGGGGCTCGTCTCTGGTCTTACCGATTCAGCCTCTAGTATCGACTTATCTGGCCTCTCGGCCCTGGCGTCGTCATTCTCAGAACTTAACGTCTCTTTCTCTGGAGAATTCTCTGTAGAGTAATTCATTTACTGGTATTGAAACCCCTTGATTCTTGTACACTACGTTCTCAACTAGATGCAATACATAAACGATGATGGAAGGAAATGATTCATGCGATTGTGACTAGTACATGCGGGTAATGATGAAAGCGGAATAGCGACGGAAAATAGGAAACATGAGTCGCTGGGAACCGAGGTATGATGAATTCATGCGAACAGCAGGATGGGAGTGATCATAGCGCAGCCTCGAAAACGAGTTTCCGAGGTTTCTTGAGCGCAGGTAGAGGAGAGAACAATGCAGGCCTGTAAATGGTTAACATGATATATCATCGATAGAGTGCGTAAGACGTACATTGAAGTGCCGCACATCGCAGCTGGATTGCCCATGATGATACTTTCTGACACACCAGCAATGCTATCGGTCTTGCCGTACGCGGATGCGTCGAACAGATGATCCGTAGTCTTCTCGAACGAGGCCAACATCAGGACACTGTCTTTCATCTTTGCTACACCAAATCGAGTAATACCCAAGACTTCTCCCTGTTGATGATTACGTTGAGTATCAAGCGGAGCGGAAGATAGGATTGGAAACCAGACCTTGTAAGTCATAACATCTCCCAACAACATGACATGACGAGGATCGATGTTCATGTCGTGTGACTTCATGGTATATTGAATCTCATTAATGATCGTCTTACGAGCAGCCTCAATACCAAGGACCTGTGCCACTTCGATAACATGATTCGAAGTGGTGAATTCTCCAATGACACCTAAAAAGTTATCAGTAATGTGAACGTCCGGCTGTAGTCTCACGGAGGATTGATTAAACACATACCCTCCGTAATCATGCATTTTTGAAGCCCGTATCCTTCTACCAGCAGTTCTTTATCACCCTTCTTGCCTCGCACGTCGTCCTTATCCTTGATATTGATGATAGCTCTTTGGATAGTCGGAAGACCCTTGACGCGTGTTTATCAAGTCAATTCAGCCATAAGTCGAATTTTGACCTTACCTTGACCACAACCTCCCCTAGTCCACGTCTCAGCTCTCTCAGACGGTAGAATTTATCTTCTCCATCAACATAAATTCGAAGGCGGTTCTTCCGAGGGATGACGGTGATAGACTTTTGCGTAGTTAGCAACGTTATTCGACTGCACGGGGCCGTCTTACCTCTTGCTTGATTTTGAGTTTCTTCGCATGGACGATAGCCCACTTTATGTCGTCCAGTGTTAACTCCAACTGAAACGATGTCAGAGTCATGAAATCTGAGAAGAAAGGCAACAAAAAACCCACTTGAAGCTTCTGGATTGCGTCTGTGTCTATGATGACACCAATATAGGTGTAATCAGGTGCCCAAGCTTCCTCCAGCACGCTGGCAATCTTCAATAGCGATTGAGGACTATTTCACGAAATAGAAAATCTATGAATAGACTTACATCTCCAAGCAACGTCTTCTCCAACCTTCCCTTGACAATCCGGGCGGATGGCTCGCTGTCAGGAGTCACCAGTTTGCAACTAATGATTGGCGTGCTAATAATTTTAGAGGCGTTGATAATTTCCTTGATACGGGGGACACCCAAAGTGACGTTCATGGATGCTACACCGGCGAAATGGAAAGTTTTCAGCGTCATCTGAGTTCCTGGTTCACCGATAGACTGAGCGCCAACTGCACCAACAGTCGAGCCTAACAAAAGAGTTCAGTGACGGGGGACCAATCTTGTCAACGTCGAAGGTCGTTACCTGGCTCGATACGAGCTTTCACATATTTCTCCCAACAAAGGCTGAGGAAATTTCGTAATTGACTCTCCGTCGCTTTAGATTTGTTGTCGACAGCAATCTTGTCCGCATCTGGTGAAGTGTCAAGTGAGTACGGACCTGTGGAACTGAGAGGGACGTACCAGAAGCGCCAAGCGACAGGTCAGTCTCTTCATCCCACTCGTCTTGCTTCTCCATGGCATCAAACATACCATGCTTCTGCCGGATCGAAGCAACACGGTTGATAATCTTGCTAAGGATATATTCCCGGACAGTGTCGCGGTAGGAAGATGTACAGGTCTTCGTAAAGCGAAGGCTGTTCAGCTCCGCGTCGACAATCTCAATCATTTCATAAGGAAGTAAGGCCCGAGTTTTCCTGTTGCTCAAAGCTTGGGCGTGCTTCCATGACCGGTCCAGGTCTATTGGTTGAGCATCACCCTCAAGGCAAGCTGGGTCCAAGCCATCGTCTCCGTATTGGAACTGCACAACGCCACCTGTCGAGTTCCGCACTGAAAGATCATACTGGGTTGTGAGGTCTTCCAGGGCTTTCATCAGACGTCGCTGCATGTAACCGGTCTCAGCCGTTTTGACGGCGGTATCGACCAGACCTTCACGACCTGAGATAGCGTGGAACAGGAACTCCGTCGCAACCAAACCACTGAAGAAACTGTTGCGGACGAAACCTTTCGATGGTGGAGTTTTACTCTTCTTCGGGAAGTGGGGAAGAGAGCGATCTTGGAAACCATCTGGAACACGATGACCTGCAATAATTTGCTGTCCGACACAGGCGACCATCTGAGAGACGTTAATGACGGAACCTAGCTCACAGCGTTAGTAAACAAGAGAGAGCAAGTAGGAACCAAATGTACCTTTGGAACCACATGTAGCCATGATCAACGGGGCATTGTGGCGACTAAGTTCCTTCATACAAATTTGACCGACCTCTTCTCGAACTTTGGATAGCACGGAAGATATCATGGCTTCCAACGTCTGTTCTTGGTTGCAACCTGGTTTATTCTCAAGTTTTCCTTTCTTCGCCAAAGCAATGAGATCTTGACAATCGGCATAGGCCTTCTCAACAAGGTCGTCTTTCTTTGCAGTCAGCTGAGGGCCGGGAATGACGTCGTTGATACCTAGAGAGAAACCATAGTTTGCTGGAATATATTTAGAACCGGAATGTATGCGGGAAAAGGAAAAGTGATAATGTCATACCTAGGTAACGGGCACAGAGTTTGGCCAGACGACCCATAGCGGCAGCGGCTTCGTGTGGTCCATAATCACGAAGAATAACGCCAAAGATTGACTTCTTCTTTCCACTACCAACAGTCGCTTTGTCCATGACACCGCACATGATCTCACTATTCACAACGACCAACCAACCGTCATTGGGGGAAAGATCGGGTTGAAGGGCTATCCGCGGAGGGAAGTTCTGTGCCTTGGCCTCCTCCCATTTCTGGCACTTGCATTCGACGTTGACGAAGATCTTGGATTGCTTGTTGGGTCTCATCAAGACATTGAAGATTTGCTTTCCTGTCCAGAGTTGAACCGGCTTCCAAATCGTTGGTGGAGGAATGTCGATTTGGATATTGGCATCTGCCAGGTAGCAGCAGATTTGGGTGAATTGACGGCGGTCGAAGAATCGGTCCTTGCGTGAAAGGAGGAACGAGGCAGTGATGAAATCCTGGATGGCGGCAATGACAGGTTCGCCGTTACGCGGGGTGACCAAATTGTGCTTCACGCTCATGAGTTCGAGAGCTTCAGTTCGGGCCTCTTCCGTTTGAGGGACGTCTGAAGACTAGTCAGCTAAGGCTAGGTTACCAGATGATTTACGGGGCGTACGAAGATTCATCTCGTCACCGTCGAAATCTGCGTTGTAGGGACCGCAGACACATTCATTGAGACGGAACGTTCTCCAAGGACGGACTTTGGCCTAACTAATCTTTAGATGGGAGTTCAAGAATGTCGGTGATGATTCTTACCCTGTGACACATGATAGAGAGCTGACAGAATGGGAATTCATCGAGGGAAGAGGAGAAGAAGTAGGATAGACGTACCTTGTGCAAACTTGGCTGCCGATTGAAAAGAACAATGTCACCATCAATGACATGCCTCTCGACAACATCTCCAACAGCTAGGTTGTCAGCAATTGCTGTACGGTTTCCGAAACGAAGGAACTTTTTAGTCTCTCCGCGAGCTACGTAGTTTGCTCCAGGATGTACATCGGGTCCATGGCGGATAGCTTGTCGAAGGCTATCAATGTTGTGAACAGTTACCCGCTCGGGATAAGTGAGGATCTTTGCGACACGCTCAGGGACTGCGACTTCGTCGATACGAAGATTGGGGTCTGGTGAAATGACGGTACGGCCCGAGAAATCAACACGCTTTCCCGAGAGGTTACCACGGAATCGCCCTTGCTTTCCTTTCAAACGCTGTACGAATCCACGGATTGGTTTCTGGCCGAGCTGGGACGGGACACCGGGAAGTTCTGAATTGATGTACATCGCAACAGATAACTGAAGGAATTCCCATTGTTCCTGATAAAAGGTCAATGAAATTTGATTGCTTTGGTCAGTGCTAAAGCCATACCATGAACTGCGGGGTTGGGGCGCCTTTGCTTAATCCTTGTTTGATCAAGGCATTGGTAAAAACGATTTCAGTAAGTTTGACAGTCAAGTCGTCTTCATTAGAGGCGCCGTCTTGAGCTACGGAGGGTCGGATACAAACAGGAGGGACGGAGAGGTATTGCCAGATAAATTGTTCTGGTCTACCCCAATCAGGTCGCAATCCTAGCAACTCGCAGTCCTAGAAATGGTGAGGGTTAGAGGAGTATCTGCGCTTGAGTAGCTGACGTACCTCGTCAGAGATCCTTCGGAACAGGTCAAGGACTTTCAGCGGGTTCAGATCCTCGTGGACGGCCTTGTTCAAGTAAAGACCGAGCTCCTTTTGGGCCTCAATGGCTGAGGTAAAGGTTCTTTTCCACTTCTCTAATTCTTCGGCTGTCTTTTTGGCACGGAACTTGTCGTGGATAATCTTCAGAGCACCGGCAGTTTTAACCGCACCGTTAGTTGCTGAACAGTAGGGGCAGTAGACAACCTTGCGAGCCATGGAATTGACCGCCTTGAACAGGGCCGTCCGGTGAATGTTTTCAAGATTTGGGCGACGGAACCGCTTCAGATACGTTCGACGGTCGGGTTCTTCCAGCAGGACCCGAGCACATGTCTTCTCTTTCGTTAAGTGCGAGGGCATTTGAGAGTCACAGATTGGAGCGTACCTTGCATATAGACTGGAGAATTCCGACTGCATGTTTGAAGTATCCGATGTGGAAGACTGGAACGCAAAGCTTGATGTAGGCATAGTGCCCAACGCAATTCACGGAAGACTGTCCACAGGTCTCGCAGAATGCACTTTTTTCGGTCGTTCCCTGGATTGATAGATCATGCATTGCCAGTTAGACCGGCTAAATAAAACGCACCAATCTTCGGTCTAAAACGCCATTTTTAACAGGTAGACGGTCGGTTGGGGTATAGAGATCTCGATGGGTAACCTCGAACTCGGAGATTTTTACGGTATCTTGTGCATTCAAGAGACTGAATTGGAGCTTCTTGCTGTGGAGATGAATTAGAAATATTATAAGGAATATTGAGCATACATACATGACTTTTGGTGCTTGGTGAGATACCGCCTCCTTCATAGCGTAGACGATGCAGACATTGGACAGAGAGCGCGTCCAAGTTGATTACCGTAAATGATCTTGACTCTCCCCGGCCCGCCAGAGCCCGCCAGGCCCGTCAGTCCCGTGATCACAGACTTGCGCGTCCTCGACCGCGCCAATTATTGCGTCTCTCTCCCTCCCCAGTTATGTCCCGGACGTCCTACGATAGGTCTGTATTGCCATACAACGTCCTGCACAAGGCTAACATAGTCCTCAGATATCTTACAGTTTTCTCCCCTGAGGGTCGACTTTATCAAGTCGGTATGGTTCGGTCGTTGCGAGATCGCCATAATCGCTAATGCTCTTTCAGAATATGCCTTCAAAGCCATCTCTGGCTCAGCCCATACTGCTGTATCCGTCCGTGGAAAGGATACCTCAGTGGTGATCACACAGAAGAAAGTCCCTGTATGTTGCCATCGCGTTTCTTGTTCTACTTCATTCTAAGATTGCCTTAGGACAAGCTCCTTGACGCCTCAACCGTTACACATCTATTCAGCATTACACCTTCTATCGGTTGCGTTATGACAGGGCTTATCGGTACGTTCCAAACAACAGGGACTGGACTACGGCGTTCACACAGGTTTCTAGCCGATGCCAAAGCCCAGGTTGCCCGTGCAAGAGCTGAGGCTGCCGAGTTCCGCTACAAGTTCGGTTATGAAATCACGCCAGACGCGTTGGCGCGCAGGCTGGCTAACATCAATCAAGTATATACCCAAAGAGCTGCCATGCGTCCTCTTGGAATCGGTCAGTCTAAATATCTCTTCATCTCGGAGGTTACGGCCACCTGATTCTTTGGCGCAGTTACGATCCTGATCGGTATTGACCCTGAATTCGGCCCTCAAATCTTCAAGCTCGATCCTGCAGGATACTTCGTTGGTTTCCATGCCACAGCTGCAGGGCAGAAACAGCAAGAGGCTATGAACCATTTGGAGAAGAAGTGGAAGAAGCTTGACAATGGACGTGGAGGGGAAGACGCCACAAAGGCAGGCCAAACCCTAACCCGGGACCAGGTTATTGAGGTACGTCCAGTGAATATCCAACAACGAACAGAGGCTTAGTCTATTCTTAGCTGGCTATTGAAGCCATGTCGGTTGTCCACGCCACGGATTACAAGTCCGGAGAAATCGAAATCGGCATTGTATCCTCAAGTGAAGACGAAGACCCTAAAACCCGGGGGCTTTGGCGAGCGATGGGCGAAGCTGAGATCGAGAACCACTTGCTTGCATATGCTGAGAAAGATTAAACATATCCTTGTAACTCGTACTATATCCATTCAATCCCGTGTAGTTTTTCCTTCTGCCCTGGACATTGCATAGCTTTGAATTTCAATCGAGCAATTAAGTTAAGGTCGCAGATATATACATTCGAGCCGAAAGTCTTGTCCGGGTGCAAACGGTGATGTCGCCAGAGAGGAAGGGATTTATCGGATGTAAATGGCTGGATTTCTACCACGTCGATGAAGCGCCTCCGCTCTGCGTACGGTTACAGAGTGAGTCTCAACTATCAAAGTACGGTGTTAACTTACCATGATCGCGTCCATTTCTCTCTCCTGCAGCGCGAGACTCCTCGGTTTCCAATACCTTGACGGTGCTTCCCAGAAGTTAGCGTATGTCACTGTCTCTGATGACGATTCTTTGCTCTTTTCCGTCGACGACAGTCCCTTTCCGGATCCTTGAGATTGAGAGTGTGCTGTGAACACCCGCTGATACTCGGCGGGAGCAGCTGGGTGCGGGTGAGCAACGTCGGGGGCTATGTACACGGTTAGCGATGGCGGAAGTTCCAACAGGGAGTGGCAAGGCATACTTGATGGCAAGCGCCGCTTCCCAATGAAGTGTATTGAGGGCTTTCGGAACTGGCTGTAGAGTCTGAGCGAGGTCTTCATGGTGGTTTGCGTTAAACGACAAACGGCTCTCCGGCCCTGTCTTTAGGTCGCATCCCCCATACAGTTATACTCCCACACTCTTGATGCACTTGGACCCATAACATGCATCACAGATGTTGCCTGACCTTCGGCACTCCCCACAGCAAACCTCCTCAAATGTGCTGTATTGTCTCAAGCAGTAATCAAGCAAAGCTCTGCCAAGTACCTAGATTCAATAGAAGAGCAATGAAACAAAAAGGTTGATACCAAGGTGGAAGTTCTCATCAATGGGATGGTCAACCTTGGTCCTTGTCGACTTTGCCTCTGTAAGCACCTTTTCTTTTCTGGGAGCTAATTACAATGCTCATAGCATTCTTATATATACTGGAAATAAGGACAGGCTTACAGTAGCACAAGAGGTGTTTTGAGCTCAATCAAGAGCAGAATCTTGTTGTCCAGACTTGTTCTCAATATGATGCTGTTATTGCCCAGACTGCATTTCCATTCAGGTTCAAGCAGCCAATTCACTTCTCTCTATTATGCATTCAATGAAGCTCTTACTTCTACTTTCTGACAGATTCTGTTACAGTTCCAGGTTGCAAACTCTGAAGAGTGACCGCAACAGCTGTAGATTCTAGGTTCAAGATTACAAGATCAATAAGGGCCTATTCAGGTGCTCTGCCTAAGTCCATTTAGCCCAGCTCCATCTTGCATAAACAGACCTGGAGCTGGTTCCCACGGCATCAGCTAGTATTGATGGGCCCTGGGTGCATTGGACTTTGATAGTTATTCTTATCTCATTGTATCTTCTCTCATATGGCACATCTTTATGCTGTAAATTGTCATTCTCCTTCAAAGAAGCACTCAAAAAAGTCAGCAAACCATGAGAAGAGGAAACTGGCTGCTGTTTCAGCTGCCTTTGGAGCTGCTGCAGCAGCCATGTGCATTCATTCTTGTGCTGACCCAATTCCAAATAGTGATGGTCAAGGGTATTGAAAACCCCTGGGGTATGGGGGTAAGGATAGTGAGGGTAAGGGTAAAGGTAGGCCTATGCCTACCCTTGGAAAAACCTGTACCCTTGGC
>FTPT01000076.1:0-65245 GCA_900156845.1 Coprinopsis strossmayeri
CCATTCAGGTCGAGTAGGTCCTGAGGTGATGGGAAGATGTGGCTGTGGCAGCTGGCCGCGCGCGATCAAAATCGAACCACCACGTTCCCGCCGACCGTAGTGTGGGTAACGCGTTGCCAACTTGAAGTACCGTAAGCTGTTATCAAACTCGGTGGCTTGATCCTATATGCCAATAGAAACGTCCAATATTCTAGTTAACACATTTTGAGTGTTGTTCTCTTCGAAATAGGATAACTTGAATTGACCTCAACCGGCCCCGATTCAAGACGGTCAATATCATTGGTATAGACAGACGACAAGTTACAAAGTCAACTTGACAACAGCCATAACATCAATGACGTCGAGGAAACCTGTAGGTGAGTTACGCACTCTTACACTTCGGTTTGTGAGTTTTCCAATCCTTCTTCTGGCACTCCGCAGAGCAATACCGAACCTTGTTACACCCAGAGCATTCCTTCAGACGGGGCTTTCCTCGACCCCGACAAACCGAGCATTTATGAGCTTCCGGAGCACGACCCACCGTCTCCAAGTACGACACCGCGAACAGGGGGGACAAAGCGATACGCGTTACATACGGCGCAAATGGCTTCCACAGTGCCACCTTGTGCATCCCGTCGACCTCCTTCCCCTGGCCGCACTGACACAACGGGTTTTTTTCCATCTCTTCCGTCAGCGGAATCTGGTCCTTGACTTTGTACTCGCAGTTGGGGCCATGGGTCCAGGATGTTCGACAGCGCTCCACCAGGGCCGGAAGGAGCTGCTTCCATGACTCCATCTCTCCTTCGAAGACCGTGATGTGCCCCATGTTTCCTTCGTGCACGAGTCTCCCGAATGGTTGAGACACAGTGTCGACGAAATTCGGGGTGAGAGGGAGTACGTATCCATCGCACACTATCGTATGCGCGCCGAGATCGAATCGAATATCATTGATGAACAAAACAGTATCCGAGTTCTTGGTCTTCTCGTCCCTGAGGCAGAAAAGGCGCTGAGAGGAAGCACCTTCGACGCCTGCAGCGTGGATAAAGATCGAGTGAATAGAGTCCTTGACGAACATGAGGGCGTCGTGCTTGTGCTTCTTCCGGATTGATCGTTCTCGACGGGAGAGCATGGATCCGACGTGTGGACCAAGCCAAGACGAGAGATTAGTAGCCTTCCAGTTCAGTATAGGTAGCTTGGACAGGTTGAGACGATGCATAGACCACGGATGAAGTGCCCCATTGGATGAGATAACAGGATAAGGATTGACCTTCATGCCCTCAGGCAAGAACGATCGTGAGGGAGGTACAATAACCTGTGGTTACAGTTACGTTATAAAGACATGCCGCGTTATATGTAGACAGACACATACCTCGATATACTTTGATTTACGAGCAAGACGAAGTCGATGAGCCTCACTTTGGACCGGAAACGGGAACGCTAGATCTTGAATCCTGTCTTCCAGTGCGACCCTGATGACACAGGGAGACAGCTGGGTCACGACTGGGACCACCTTACTACCCTCTGAAGAGAAGTAACGAATAGACTTTGCATCCGTGAGGGAGATGCGTGCTACCAGGACGGCAATCAACTCGCATTGTTCATCCAATTCGACATGGGACTCCGTGGCGGTCCCTATCTCGGACCGAATGATGGACATTGGAGGCGACAGGGATATTTTGCTCAAATCCGGAGGAGAAGCTGAGTATCGAGATGGAAGCGGAGCTTCTGGAAGGACGTAGACCTGGTTGGTGTCCATCAACTTGGCGCTGAATACCCGTAACAATATTCCAAGCTTAGGACCGAGTGCCATAACCGCCGCTGGAGTGTCCCTGACAGAAAAACCGATGCTAAGGCCATCCGGAGGCTCTTTATCAACAAGGAGCCATGAAGGTGCGACGAAAGAAGCAACCAGGGGAGAAGTTCCAGCCCAACCTTTTGAGTCTTCTTCGAACACAACCTGAGGATGACTGTTGGATCCAACCGAGACGGCACGCCCAAAGGCGACATGAACGGATGTAAAGATATTATGGCACGTCGAACCAAAGATATCGCAATGGAGAGGAGGTGTCCCTATTGCTTCGGCTTTCGACTTCTCCAACACAGCTAATTCGTGGCGAGGGATAACGAGGATGATACGGACTATGGGCGGCACAGACTCCCAGTCGGCGAAAGGACCAATTTTGCTCGACTTCAACCGGAAGAAGGGTGCCCGGTAAACGCTATGGCGAAACAGCTGCCCACACAGATCTTGGTAGTGCAGAGTGTTCATCGACGTGATGGACCACGCTGCCAGCTGGAGTGATATGAACCGGTCCATGATGCTAGACCATACTTGGTCGGTAGGGCGTAGCCGGCTGCGGACGAGTTTAAGGAACAAGACGAAGGCTTCGCGTGTATAATGGACCATGTTTGACGCTGCGACAGCGCGCGCATAGTCGTTCTTGTTCGCCTTCCAAAATGATCCTGCTGTTTCCTGCTCGAAGATCTCTTGGTAGATATCGTATAGGAGAGTACCCAGCTGATGAGGGTCAAAGTGCGGATGTAAGACCTCGCTGGGGCGAGAGGCAAGGATGGTATCACCAGTGGTAGGCCTCTTCCAGGTCGTGACTTGGTGGAACTGACTGATCTTGTCACGATCCTTCTTAGTCTCCCCCTGGAGCATAAGGATCTCGTGCGTGTTGGATCGGGAAGAGAATCCACATAAATAGTCCACCGGAATGAGGCCAGAAAGAATCCCCATCACAGTGAGGTCCGCTTTGATATTCTCTGCAAACTCCTTCGTCGCATCCTTATTGAGGCGAAGAAGGGATTCCGTGTAGAGAACACTAAATGGCGACGATGAAAGGAGGGGAGCAGTACAGACGAGGATGTTGAATAGTCCAATATGGTCCTCAAGGTTGGAGGTGTGAATGACATTAAAGCTCGATGGTGCGCAGTCCGACCCTTCCTGGTTCTTATACTCGTCAGGACTGAGTTGGATGATGCTGGCCTTCCAATGTGCGACGGGTATCCCAAGCTTCAATGTTCCGGTCGCGTGAAATGAGCGTAGCACATGCGAAACGGCCGTCGCTTCGCCAACGAAGAATCGAATGGTGGGCGGGGTCTGAGAGGCTGAGGCAGAGCGGTAGGCGTCGCACCAAGATTTGAACTCCTCCCTCGCCGCCTTCGTGACCTCGCCAATGGTAACGGTGCGTTTCGCATTGCCAAATATAGGGGCGATATGGAAGGGAATCAAAGGGTCGGTGCCGTAATGGAATGAGCTGGCATCGACACCCAATGAATATACGAAGGTGGGATTCAGCTCCGTCGCCTCTGCAATACGCTTGGTCTCAGACGGGGAAAATGTCGTCCCCGTCTTCCAATAGTTGCGATAACTTTTCAGGACATCACTCCCCGTTTGACCGATTAGAGGACCGGAAGATCTCAAAATGGATGAATTGGTCCTCTGCGAGTTATCGCCCGAGAGCTTTTTGCTGGTCGCCTCGATCGATCTTCGTGATTGTTCTGGAAGGTCTTGCATATCGACATAAAGTTTCCAATGCTGCCTAACCTCTGTAAGAGTATGGTTCGTGCACATTCGCAGGGAATTGCCGTAGATGGAGGACCTCCAGCCCTCTGGACTATCAGAGAGATCGAGAAGCTTGTCACATTGGGCGATGAGCGCTGATTTGGACTTCTTGTCCAGGCGAAAGTGAAAGAATGTGTTCCACAATGTGTCGAACGGTTGATCATCGACGATCATGGTGAGGAGGAGGATATTTCGAGCTGATAAACATGAACGGCGAACTCGTTATTATTGAGACAAAACACACCTAACACGGCGGGGTCGAAATCGCTACAAGTAAAGTCCAAACGGCGTCGAGCTGTTAGGGAGAGCTTGAGTAGGAGCTGGGGTCCAGGAGGCTGGCAATTCTACTTACAGTCACCCGGTTCCAAGAAGATAGTATATAGAACATTTCTCGGGTCGCCACATCCAAGAAGGAGTATGCTGGCATCCTCTCCTATCGGCAAGTCAGGAGTCAAAGAGATTGCGCTTGTATTCCCAATGGGATAGAAAAAGTACTTGCTTGGCCAGAATAGCAGTTGGGACATGGTGGTGAGCGGCTAAAAATAGCGCTGACAACGACACAACGGAAGTTTTCGCACCGAGAACTTTATGGAATCTAGAGTTTCCAGTGCGGAAAATTCCGTTGTGGATCCAGCGGCGAAGTGGAAAGTTAATCTGGCGTTCGACCACGAGTCTACTATATCTCGCATCTTTTGCATCCTCTTGCTCGACAAACCCTTTCCAAAGGGTTTTGTATGATTCACTACGACGTCCGCAGACAGCCTGTAGATTATGCTCGTGCTGCTCGAATTACGAGCTGGCCAGATTTACTGCAGACATTTGCGAACAAAACTAATCCAATCGTTGGCCTTGTGTCGTGTCTGATATTCTCACAGGAAGTATTCTTGACAGGGGATTACGAAGGGGATCCTGATCTCTCCAAAATGATCGTCGTTCTACATATGTATGTGCTTTAGGAGTACAACGGCATTGCATTGCATCCTTGTCCCATGCGGACCTTACGACATGACATCAGCCATACTCATGTTGGCGTTCGACGTGTAATTTACTGTCGTAATGTCTTGTCCAAGGTTCGCGTGTCGCTCCGCCGGAAACGGTGAGTTCGCTCCTTCAGAAACACGAACATCACCAAATTTGACGCGCTCTATATCAGCGGCCTATCGTAACGTCACCGCCAACGGCTAAGTACCATGTCATGTATCTATGACCACGTCCGTCCGAATATAGTTCGCCTGTAAGTTACCACCTTCAGAACCTCATAAAATGCTACCTGTTTTCTGTTCAATGTACTGGTTGGACTGGAGGTTTGAGAGTGGGCGCTTAAGGGTCTCATGACTTCATTGAGCTATTTTTAACGTTTAATTCGCGGGACGTGAATATTTGAATAGCGAGTCATCTACGTCTCATGGTCCTGGTGACGAGAATGATCTGCCTGGGGAGCACTACCTCGACTATCAGTCTGTTCGTTTCTTTGCATGGGTACTGGACTGTCAGATCTGAAGTTTGTCATATACAAACTGTCGCGGAACTCTGGAAATGAGTCCCGGCGAGAGGCATCGAACGGTCCAAGGCCGTTGGGTTGCATACTCTGCCCAGGTAGAAACGCAGTTCTGGAGCGTTGGTTGTAGCTTGTCTCCAGCGGCGGTTCGTAGGTCTGTGGGCCAGTGCCATAGTTCTGGGACGGTCTAGGTGAAAAAGCTTGATATCCACCTGGCGGAGTGTATGGGTGCGTGTACTGAGACTGAGGCTCAGGCCCAGCGTTGTATCCATTGTAGTTGATCGTGCCTTAGGTATGGAAAGAGGCAGATTGACTTGTCTAGTCATCGAATGAAACTTTCTGCTGTGAAAGCTCACCTACGTGACCTTGGTTGAGAAACCCTACACTGTCGATGTAGTTGGTAGTAGGTTTAGATTCTGATGGATATTAGCGACTAGCACCTGTTCGGACAGCTTTCATACTCACGAAGATCGAGTGAGCGACTAGAATCTCGAGACGCTGGTGGATATTAGTGTCTAGCACCTGTCCAGACAGCTTTCATACTCACGAGGATTGCCTGTGCGATTAGAATCTCCAAATTCTGGTGGATATTAGTGTCTAGTGCCTGCTCAGACAACTTTCATACTGACGGGGATCGCCTGTGCGATTAGAATCTCCAGATTCTGGTGGATATTAGCGTCTGGCATCTGTCCAGACAACTTTCATACTCACGAGGATCGCCTGTGCGATTAGAATCTCCAGAATCGGTGGATATTAACGTCTAGCATCTGTCCAGACAGCTTTCATACTCACGAGAATTGCGAGTGCGGTAACCTGGATTTCTATCTCGGTGTCTTCGACGCCCCGTTCCTGTAGGCCAAGAGTTGGGTGTCATGATTGAATAGGGTTATGGAAGCGATGGGAAGGAATCAAACTAGGGGAGAACCTTTTGGGACATCTTGAGTCTTATCCTGTCATATTAGACGCCCAGGCAGCGTGTAGACTCTCACGCACCCCTACGAGAAAACGAACCACATGAATGTCATTCCTTTGATGCGAACAAGAAACATTAATGTGACAGTTCCCACTAGCACCGTAGGGCGTAGGGTATCAGTACGGTCTTTAAGTCTCCAAAAGGGGATGGCATCTACACGCAGACCTCGACACCTTCGACACCATCCAAATGTGTGAAGCTTACCTCGTCTTCACCTTGAATTGGATATGGTACGTGAAGAGGTGGGGAAGGTTGTGAATGGGAGTGTTGTTGGTGATGTTTGAAGGTTTGAGGGAGGGAGGGGAGGATGAATGATGTGAGGAAGGGATTTTTGAAGGTCAAGGGAGGAGAGGGGAGGAGGGAGATTGAAGTACATCCAAGCCCAACCCCTGCCTCCGCCTTATGCTTCGACATGTGTGGGCTTGGTTCTCGAGAAAGGTGTTGCGTCACACCTCCTCAAGCCCTCCTCCTCCTCCTTCAATTCGCCTTGTGGTGATGCAGATGGGGGAGATACGCAGAAGAAGGATATTTGCAGACTTTTAACTCTGATACCTAGTGAAATCTTGCAGAATGGACATGGACAAGGAGGCAGGTGGACTTTGGTGAAGGGGGAGATTGAGATGGGTGTGTGGGCTTTGTTGGATCATCGGGTGTGGAGTGGTGGACGTGGTGGGAAGGGTGAATTGCCGTTCTTCCTTTCTGCCTCGACTTTTACTGGCTGATGATTCCACTGTTATTGTTCGACGCCTCTGCTTTTATTTAACTCTTCGATGACTCGAGCTGAGCTGACAACCTTTTACGTTTTTCCCAGCCGGTGACAAAGATACGAACGAAGTGGTAATTGACTCGGAGGGCAAAAGCACGACGCCATACCTCCAGTGGGGACGGACAAGGGCAGAGGCGGGTGTTGTGGGTGGTGAGAGATGGCGGGTGAGGAGGATTTTGATGCGGAGGGGGCAGATGTAGGTGGATGTGTGTTCACGGCATTTGATTTTGATTTAGAGATTGGTGAAGGGTAAGGGTGAAATAAAAGTATGGTACATTTATTGATACAACGGGAAATAGCTAGGACTACAGTGCATACTAATTCAAAAACGGATTTCTCGAACACTCCGTAGCATTCGAGGATGGCACATCGACTGTCGAGGGGCATCATGCCATCAGTGTACCGGCGCTCGGGGTGGGAACGTCGGGAAGGTGTCCAGTGACGGTGGTGATAGTCGTTAAGTACTCTCCTCCAACACATCTCGCTAGTTCTTTCGTGACTGGAATCTTGAAGAAGGTCTGAGCTGTCCCTGCTTTGTCCAAACACCCACACCCGGCATGACCTATCCCGGCAAACATTGAATGAGCCGAAGCTCCTTTGATAGGCAACCATCCCAGAATCCTGGCTGACCTTGCACAGAATCTCTTCTTCTTTTGGGTTTCCGATCAAGAGTCCAGCAGTCTACTCAGTCGGCTCTATATATCTAAATGCGTTGTTTTGTGACAGGTGATCTCATTCGATAGTCTTGTTATATTCTCACCAATTGGACGTGTGAGTCCGTTATATTTGGCATGTAATCGTTAATGCGCGCTTCTCATCCTCCTTATCTTGGACTACTTGCATATATCGGACCATCTCGTGGCTCTTTCGCTGATACTTGACGCGTTCCTGAATGTTTCCTCGCCTGTGGCTCCACCGTATATTAAATCTTTCCAGGGGTTCACTCGCTTAGTTTCGTGCGCAACGAGATACTAAACATGCTCATCCATGCCTAGCCCTAATTGCGGATTGACGGGGAGTTAAGGAGGCCTTGATGCTGACAAGTGTAGCGGTGAAGGAGGCATTATTGACCGATCCCCCGTAGAATCTTCTTCCGTTTAGGTTTCCTATTGGTGCCTACACAGTCCGCTCTGTGTATCTAAGCGCGTTGTTTCTGGAGAGGTGATAGTCTCGTTGAATTTTCACCAACTGGACATGTGCGTCCGTTATATTCGCTGTAGCGTGTAATCATTAATGAGCGCTTATCATTCCCCGTCTCTTGGACCATGTGCATATATCGTACGATCTCGAAGCTCTTTGGCTGATACTTGATGTGTTGCTGAATATCTCCTTGTGTGTGGCTCCGTTGTATGTTCAGTATTTCCAGGGGTCCTGTCAGGAAGTGCTTAGCTTCGTGCATAACGAGATGATAGCCATGCTTGTCAATGCCTGGCCCCAATCCGGGATTGCTGGGGAGTTAAGAAGGCCCTGATGCTGACAAGTGTAGCGCCGAAGGAGGCATTAAGTCTGTGCAACTATGCGACATCATTTAGAAGCAAGTGTTGCTGGGTGTAATGTTTCTCTAAAGAACGTGTATCATATTTTTTCGTGGTCATATTGCGAGACCTTATGGCCCTTAATGCGGTGTTCTACCGGGCATTGAACTATCCCATGAGATGGCAGTTGCGAGGAAAGCTAGAGGCAAGGAAACACAAAGTTCTTATGGACAAAAGGGTTAGAGGAACCATTGATTCTTGCGAAAATTTCAAACAAAGAGGATCGATCTATCACAATCAATCTACCAACACGTAATTATTCTGAACCTTGAAATTGCCCTCTGAGTGTGGGAAGACGCGAAGGCACATCCGTACAAACAAGAACAATCGTTGTGGCGCTACACGGGCGCTTAGAGTCATACCGCATAGTCGTAGGAGGAGAAAAGAAGATTATCACCTCGTGGTCCATAGAGTTGTCCTCTACTCTGAAGCGGCCAGGGTTTAATATAGAGCCAGAGGACGTTCTGAATGGCAGTACATCCGAGGCAAAAGCATAATGGTCGGGAATTGGGAATTGGGAATATAGTCCCCAATCTGATACTTTTACGCCATGGCGGTACAACGGACCTTGCTCACTAAGAGCTAGATACTCTTGGCACCCCCTATTATACACCCTCGACTTGATCGGCCCTGCAAGAGATCGATTAAAGAATTCCAAATCGAAGTGCACACACCGGGAATTGGATGATATCAAAGGTGGGTTATGACTGTACTTATCGGTTATGTTAAGGTTTCTCATGATATACTCCTTACAGTCGCTGAGTTAGGGTTCCTCATTAGCGCACAGCTATATATTAGCGCCATGGTTGCTGTAGTGTGAGCTAGTGCCTGATGCAGTTAATAATCATCCCTAAAGGGTCAACTCGAGTCCAAATCAACGGAATTTCTATGCAAACCTTGCAAGCACGGTGATCAGACATGTGGAAATAGAAAAGCTTCTTTGTATCATTCAAGTGCTTTGTTCTCCAAGAATCAGATCCATGCGCAAACCCAGAGCATAGCACTGCTGTACTGCAGCTTTCTCTCATGCCACAATATATGGACGGAATTTGAACAACAATAATAGTACATCTCATAAGGTACCATCAACACATGGTAGAATTTAGGCACCCCCAGCATGGATATGAACCACTCCTGGAATTCTTTACATTCTAATCAACAAGCTTGCACTACAGGGTGGGGGGCACTTTGCGCTCGCATTTGGAAGAACTAGCTGAAGCAGATCTTGTTGCCAATGCATAAACCATGCACTGAAGAATAGTCGGAGCACATTGGTGTGGGGACTCCGGATCTGCCTGCGAGGGCCAGTGTATTTATAAAAGGGGTTTATATTCGAACAAATACCAACAGATAAGGAATAGGGGCATGGGCTCCAACAATCATACTCGGTCTTTACAGTGCCTTATAGTATTTTGTCAAAATTGTGTCAACAGGGATCTATATCCAGGGCAGGATTGTCTTGGTGCATTCCCTGGGGATGATGTGGGAGTGGACCATTGCCACTGCCTTGATTATCCCTCTGTTGGGTGGATGCTGGATTGTTGGTCCCAGGGGACATATTGTTGTTCGCCTCTGGCAACATAGTGGTGGATCTATTGAAGTGTACATTGCCTGAGGCATGGAAAGAGAAAGACATTGACTTGTCTGAGCAGACAATAATAATCTCTGAAGGCTCACCAGTGAAGTGGGAATATTGTGGGAGCAGCTCTACATTACCAATGTGGTTGGTGATGCCCTGGGGAACAGATTCTGATGGAGATTAGCATCTTGCACTTGTTCAGGCAGCTTTAATACTCACGCAAATTGCCTGTGGCTTGGGTATGACCACCAGTACCACCACTGTTCTGAGTTGTGTTGTGGGATGGGTAGTGTGCCATGATTGAGCAACCAGGGGCAGATATCACTTGGGGAAGAGCTAACTAAGGGTTGTGGAAGTAATGGGAAGGAATTCAAGGTAGCAAGGAAGATATTCTCGGTGACATGACGAGTTTTATCATGTAGCAGGACAATTATCAAGTTGCTGTGTTCACCTCCCGGCCTTCACGGGCTGTCACACAGATTTGATTCGGAATCTGACTATGGAAAACTGTGTTTTGATGCACAAATTCCTACCAGAACCATGGGATTATGCCAATACAGGCTATTGACAGTCCCATGTGGTGCTTCTACAGGTTTGAGAAGAAGTCCAAATCAGTGCTCATCACCCAGCGTGACAAGCTTCTCAAACTCTCTGATAGTCCAGAGCACTGGGATCCTGTGATTCCCCGTCATATTGCATTGGTGTATTATTGTGAGTACCAAAGGCATCTACCTCTGAGGTTGAAAGGTCCGCTGTACTGCTGCCACATCATGTTTCAGTGTATTGGATTGGGGACCATTATCCCGATTCCCAATTCCCAACCATCATGCTTTTGCAAGACCTCCATGGCACCACCATTCAGAATGTCCTCTGGCTCTTGAGTAAACCCTGGCCATTTCAGAGTAGAGGACTACTCTACAGATCATGAGGTGATAATATTCTTTTCTCTACAACTATGCAGTATGATTCTAAGTGCCTGTGTAGCGCCATAACGATTTGTTCTCATTTGTACAAATGTGCCTTCCTTCCCATGCTCAGAAGGTTCAGAATATCTATGCAGTAGTAGAAAAGGGGATTAATTAGATAGATTGATCTTCTGTGTTTGAATTTTTGTAAGTATTAATGTTTCCTCTAACCCCTTTGTCCATAAGAACTTCTTGTTTCCCGGCCTCTAGCTTTCCTCGCAACTGCCATCTCATGGGATAGTACAAGGCTCGGTAGAACACCGCACTGAGGGCCATAAGGTGACCACGAAAAGATAAAATACATGTTCCCTTAGAGAAACACTACACCCAGCAACACTTGCTTCTAAATGGATGTCGCATACTTGCACAGACTTAATGCCTCCTTCAGTGCTACACTTGTCAATATCAGGGCCTCCTTAACTCCCCAGAAGTCCGGGAGCCACATGGGAGGAAATATTCAGCAATGCGTCAAGTATCAACCAAAGAGCTTCGAGATCGTACGATATATACAAATGGTCCAAGATACGGGGAACGATAAGCGCTCAGTAACGATTACATGCCACAGCGAATATCACGGACTCACACGTCCAGTTGGTGAGAATGTGATAATACTATCACCTCTCCAGAAACAACCCATTTAAATATATTTAAATATATAGAGCGGACTGTATAGACTGCCGGACCACTGATCGCAAACCCGGATAGAAGAAGGTCCTGTGCAAGGTTGGCCAAGGTCCTGGGATGGTTGCTACTATTCAACGGGGCCTCAGCTCCCATCATTGATGCCTCCCCCAGGCCCCCTTCGCTTTCTCTGCTGTAGTGGTTGCACTTTGCTCTGTTAGCCTTTCAAAAATTGATTCTTCTTCTCTCTGAGTCGCCCATCACGCTGCGCCCTTTGACTCTCCTGTGTAAAGGTGGGGGAGGGGCCTTATCATCCACACATATTCAACGATGTGTTAGGAACCGACGACAGAGGACGATCATGGTGCCTTTGAGTACAGCGAAAGCGTGTTATCTTGGCGTTGGCCGACACCATTTTACTGCGTACACTACTACACTCTGCCTCGTTCCCCAACACCATTTTCAGTCATCGAGAATGAAGATTTGCGATTGGCGGCGTTGGCTATCATGGTCTTGCTGTATGATGCGGACGCCACTATTGGCAGGTAAGCGAATAACTTCGGTTGATTTGAGCTGAATTGCCGTAATATCAGGGCATCTGAGGGCATCTGTAGTCGAACAGAACGGCCAAGAAATAACTCGAAGATCTCGCAGGTCATGAAGCTTGAGATCGTCTGATTCAGGCGACCACAAACAGAATGAGCTTCGTACCAAGACGCCTGCGTTCTCCAGTGTTGGAGCGCAATGAGGTGTAGAGACCGGGAGCTGCCTGGGCGCAGATCGCTCACTTTATATGATTGTTGGCGCCTATCCCCCCTACTCCTTATCTGTTGGTGTTTATTTATACAGAGAACCCTTTAAATTCTGTACCCACAATGTCGACAGTGGACCTTACCCCCGTTCACTCACAATCCAGTCTTTTTCCCCTCTTTTCTCGAGAGTCGAGACGATGTTTAGTCGACCCCTCCGAACTACGAGCGTTATCTCTACAGAGGGAGAGGTGCCAGTTCACTCATAGCCTTGATGGCGCTCTGAAATCTCCTTTTGACCTCAGAAAAAGGTTATAAATTCCACTCCAGGTGCGTGAAGGTTCACTGGAGATCAATGATGGCGGGTATGCGCGTTGGTTATCACGATTCATCAAGCGTGGGATCATACAGCCCCGCTCCTCTAGAAGCACGAACCTTAACAGGGTTGGTGGCCTATCATAACATTACCGCCTAACGGCTAAGTACCGTGTGTTGTACCGTCACCTATCGCTGACTAAGGTACGGCTTTTTTGGACCTATACCTCGCTCATACAGTTCGCCCCTCCAGAACGTGCTGGATTACTAACTGTTCTCTCTCCAACCTAATGGCTGAAAGCGGGTGTTTAAGGGTCTCATGATTAATATTTCTAACGTTTAAGACTGTCATTTCATAATTTGTATGTAAATCTAAACGTAAATCATGATCGTGATTCTACTGAATCTCTAATATCCCCCGTGCATCTAGGAGTGCCAATTCCCGTCTTACATCGCACCGGAGACTTTGATGAACCTCCCGTCTACTTTTCCGAAAGTCACTTTCATCTTCTAAAGATATCAAAACCTTTGTCAAGTTTGGGAAAAGAGTTTTGTCAGCAAGGAGGTTGTCGAGTGGCTTCCACTTGTCAAAGTTGGGCATCTTGTCGGGTGCACCATAATTGAGTGAAAGGTGCAAGGATGTCAAGCTGCTGACGCCAGGACCGTCGGACTTAAAAGGATCTATTTCCTCGCACACCCAAAGCAGATAATCATCCTGTTGCTTGGCAGTTGTGCAGTATGTCGGAGGTTGCAATTCCAGCGTCCGGAGGTTGATAAGCTTGTAAAGCCCAAAGTGTTCGTTCACCCGGTCGTTTAAGGATTCCATATTTTCCAAAAGCGTGTTGTTGATCTGTTCCAGCAGTAATCCGTCAATTTCGAGCTTATCCAGCGATTCAGCACAAGCCTCAAGAATCATGCGTATACGTCCGAGTGACACCGGGTCCCATCCAGACATATTAAGCCCCAGCGTCTTCAAGGATTGAAAGCTGATAAGACTACGGGGGTCGACTATATAGCCCAACCAGTCGATCTCGTTGTCGTCGAATATTCCTTCCGTCTGGACGTACAAAGTCTCGAGACACATTGGGGAAGTCCTTCGAGTCCATGGTGACAGGCGGTCGAATATTTTGGCGTTAAAGTCGGCCTCGGGCAGCCTCGGTTCGATAAGGCGGAGAGATTTGACGGATGAGAGGGCGAGATGGAGCACGTCCACTGGGACTCTGGTAAGATCCACCCTGTTGATACAATCGAGGCCGAGGATATCGTTGATGAACATCGTGAGTTTCTCGGCGGGATGGTTGGCAGTGTCAGGTCGAAGGAGCCGAGACGGTAAAACACCAACCGAGTCATACCCAATGCTAGCAGAGACTAAACTGAATGTATGAATGGGTGTGTTCTTGACCATGTCGGCAAACGTGAAGAACAACTCCGAACTTTTGGTTTCTCCCCATATCTCCCAAGCATCCTCGCCGTCGAAGGAATTGAAGGAAATGCCAAGGTGCTTGATATATCCCACCAAACGGGGGTTGTTCACAAGACCTTCCAGGCGGTGTTGGATGGTGAGAGATTCAGTGTTATAGATGAGAGCGCCGGGGTGCTCCCAAGGTTTGAATCTGAAGTCCAGCTGTATCTGATCGAACAGAAATCGTTGCGCGTTGTTTCGGAAATGACTGGAAACAACGGAAAGTGTCTTCAGATTATCAGAGCGGTCTTCAAGGTCGGGGATATTGGCGATGCGCTTGGTGATCTCACTGAGGAGCTCTTGTGGCAGGTTTGGACCATTGTTCATCTTGGAGAAGGGAAAGGTGTCGAGTACGAGGGACGCTAGAAATTAATCGGGTGAAGTATGGGTTCCCTGGAACGGCTATTTATACTGTCGGTTGTGCAGTGTGGACGACCGAAATATGGCAGGAAGTATGTACAAAGCGCGAGACGTTCAAAGGGGAATGTCACGATGGTGGCATGGACCATTGCCATTTCGAGAACGACTCGGGTGTGGTGCTTTGTTACTCCTCTTACTTAGCGCTTTGCCTACTTAGCCAGATTCATGCCGTCACGGGACCACATAGTTTACGATAACGTACAGGACTTATCATTATGTCACTTCGCGCATCTTTCTCTATGGGTCGGAAAATTAAAACTCGATGAGTCAATAATAATACCTCGACTGCTCAAGAGGAGGCTACATATTCCAGTTGTACAATCCCGTTCTGTGCGATGACCCCTCCAGCCAGGTTCGGCAACAAAACACAAAGAACAGACCTCCCAAACGGGGTCGCAAACGCGATGATCCGAAGGCCCTTCAATTTTTCCCCAGCATGTTCCGCGACTCTTTCGAACCTCACCAACTCCTCCGATGTGGAGTTAACTCTGGATCGTCTTTGCGCTTGAGTTTGGCCTCGAAACTTGAAACTTTAGCTGGCTCTTGAGCTTGAACCCCGACGATCTTCACCAAAAAACACACCCTGTACCTATTCACCGACACCACCTCTGGCCTGTCAACATCGCAGCACCTATCTAATCCCACCTTCTTAATCGCAATAAGTAAGGTCTTTTCGCTTTAGCTTCGGATGCCCTTGGTCCGCCCACTGCGCTTTCTGACTCGGAAGTGTAGCGTCAATCTCATCGGAGAACCCCGGTACCTTATTGAGAATCACATCTATCGCGCGGAGGTGCCAGATTCGGACGTGGAGTGGTGTCCAGCATTTCGTTGCTTTGAGCGCTATGTCACGTAGATGTATTTGGGTTCGGGGTTTTAGATGTGTGGGTGTGTTTGTGAGGTGGGGAGAGAGAAGGGGTATGAAGAACGTTTGTAGGTGTGTCTTGATTGAGTGTTTCACAGCTCCAGTTTACGTATTCTCTCCCAACCTTCGCGTTGGCACTGTTCGTTGTGTAACCTGTACTCCGCGTACGTCCCTGATATCCTTTGGGTTCCCGCCTTCTACGAGGCTTTGGAGGAAATCGAACGACGAAACCACGCCCCGCTCGATGCAGCGCCTGAAGGAAGGACGAGGGCGGGCGTAGAGGGTTTCCAGAAAGACACGACGAGAGACGGCGGGGTCGTATGTCAGGCAACGATGGATGAAGTACAAGACCGACTTGCGCTCCGTCATGCCACTCGCCGACAGGCACCCCATCTTTAGCATTACAGATAGGGTCTCGACAGCCACAGACGAACAGACATGCGCGTCCGAATGCTTCGAAAACCCCAATCATCTTTTCCGGGTAGATACTAACAGGACGGTTATGGCGAAGCTTTCATGATCCTGCTTGAGTCATATCTTGAACCACCTATAGGCACAGACTACGCGCTGAATGAGTCGATGGAAGGGATAAGATCGCCCGTTTAAAGCCCTCATTCAGTCCTCTCGATGCTAAGGAAAAACAGAAATCGCAGCCATTACAGCTGCTCTCCCATTTCCCCCTTTCCAGTTATCGCAGATAATATGTATAATGCAATATTCAGCACTAGTTGAGGAGCAAAATACTGCATTATATACCAAATTTTGAGCCCATAGAATATGGAGAAGATGAATTTTCTGAACTCCCTGCCAAAGATGTGGCGGACGTTTGGCTTTGTTTGGTCGGACCCACGCTCCTTTACGCAGCAATGCTTCTCCCCAACCCCTCCCATCCAGCACCTTGCGTGACTCCGCCTCTTCTTGGACTCTGCCCAGGGACCGTTGCGGCGGATTTTCGCATTTGCTGCTTCCTGTCCTCAGCCCCTGCCTCGAGCATCTAACTAGGAGCCGTGGCGTTGGGCTAAGAGCTCCTTTTTTTGTTCTGAGCGCCCATCCATGTTGCCACTTTTCTGGACGTGTTCGAAACGCTGGTTCTGTCTCTGGGCCCAACATCACCGAAAACTGGCGAGCTGCCACGCGCCACCGAGGCATCGGCTCGGGGGGCACTCTCAAGATGCTGGGCCTTTTGCTGGCGATGGGCATGATTAGCTGGGATGGCGGCGAGTTGCTCGCAGAGCTTCGCGTCTGCTCACGCGTTCCCTTTGAGACCGTGCCTCGCGTTCTTGCAGACAAAGCTAGGCGATAGTGGCCCGTCGGACGCCAACGACGTACAGCCTTTCAAAGTCGCGCATTTGACCATCCATGTCGTTCTGGAAAGCCTAGCTGCGGAGCCACGAATCACGAAACAGCTATCGAAGAACGACTACGTCTGCAAGTGCCTCTCTTTACCGCTGCGCGCCGGTAGATTATTCTCCGACACCTTCCCACCAGCATGGGGCCTGGCACTGGCACTCCATCCCCGGCGTCTAGGCTTCTCCACATACGCCGCCTACATCGCCCGCGCACTCATCTGGCCCGCGTTTCGAGGTGCAACTTCCCACCGCCACCGCCAAGATCCCCACAGACGTCTTGGAAACAGATTCAATTCAAGTTCTCGGCGTCTTATTCGAAGGTCTCGCGCGCATCGAACGAGAACCAACCGGCTTACACCACTCGCCCTGGGGACAGAGGCTGCAAGCTGGGCTTTTCAAGCAACTCCGAACGGTTTCCGAGTACCGCGAGCTCTTGATGGGGATCCAAAGAAACGCTGGACCGACTGGTACTGCCACTGAGCATTCACATTCAGCGCAACGCTCAGACCCCAACCCCGCTTTGACCGCATCGTAGAATACGCCGCGGTGCGACGAAGAGAAGGGCTTCGGATGGTCGACGTTTCGATCAAGTTTGGGCACTCATGATTCGGTGGTCCGTGCGCCCTGTGTCCACGAATCGGAGTGGTGGGAATTGTTTTGCCTGGATGGTTGGCCAATCGGGTCAAAACTGGATTCAGAGAATGGTGCTCTCAAGTTGGCATCTTTGTAGCAGCTTGTATTCGATCAAAAGTAGAGTTGGTTTAAAACCAAACTACAATTGAGAGAGCACTTGGCCATGGTGTGCAACCCTCACTCGAACGAAGGGGTTCGTTTACGCGCTTTTTCAGTCCCTTCGGATATACCCATCGCCTGCCAGTGGGTGACGCAGCATGCCGTACAAGCCCCGAGTTGGAGCTTAACATTTAGTATCTGTGGGAAGAAGAACAAACGCGTCAATTCCTCATCTATGCCGAACCCTCGATGATCGAAGTTTGGGCGATTCGATTGTCGTCGTCGTCGTTGTAAGGCAGGATTAACGACATGCTCAGGCTGGGCGGCGTGATTCAATGACATTGATCGAGGCTAAAGCAGCTCACTCTATCGCCGTCTTCCAGAACAACAATGCGTCTCGGAGATCGGCGGGTCTCGACTCGGAGGAGCTGGGATCTTCAAGGTAAGCGATCCAATCAAAAAGTTAACAGGCGGCCAACTAATGCTTGCTGCGAATGTCATTCAATTTTTGCCGGGATTGGTCATACCAGGTATAACAATAACAGGGACGGCTCTCACCCTTTTTCAAGACTCCAGTCACGAAAGAACTGGCGATGTGTGTCGAAGAAGGAGAGCATCCAACGACTACCACCACCACCACCGTCACCGCATGGACACCTTCCCGACATCCCCCGCCCCGAGCACCGGTACACTGGTGGCATGATGGTCCCTCGACAAGTTGACGTGCCATCCTCGATTGCTACGAGGCGTTCAAGAGAAAGTTCGTTTTTTGAATTAGTATGCACTGTAGTTCTAGGCTGTTTCCATAGACTACGCCTCGTTGTACCAACAAATGTACCATACTTTTTTTTTTCACCCCTCCAACCTACAACCTCTATTTCAAACACACCTACATCTGCCCCCTCCGCATCAAATTCCTCCTCACCCGCCGTCTCTCACCACCCACAACACCCGCCTCCGCACTCGTCCGCCCCCACTGAAGGTACGGCGTCGTGGTTTTGCCCTCAGGGTCGACTATCACTTCGTTCGTATCTCTGTCTCCGCCTGGTAAAAAAAAAAAAAAAAAGTCGTTAGCTCAGCTCCAATCGTCGGCGCGTCGGCGAATAAAAGTAGAATCGTCAGCCAGTAAAAGCAGAGTCGTCAACCAATAAAAGTCGAGGTCGAGAAAAATAAAGACGATTAGAGACACACTCACCCTTCCCACCACGCCCACGCCCACTCCACGCCCGATGATCCAACAAGCCCCACACACTCATCTCAATCTCACCCTTCACAAACGTCCACCTCCCTCCTCGTCCAGTTCTTAACAACACCTCACGAGGTATCGGAGTCAAAATCTGCAAAATATCCTTCTTCCCCTGCATATCTCCCACATCCACGTCACCACGAGGCGAATCAAAGGAAGAGGAAGGCTCGAGGAGGCTTGGCGCAACACCCCTTACAAGCGCCAACCCGACACAGGTTGAAGTGTACGGTGAAGGCGGGGGTCGGGCTTGGATGTACTTTAATCTCCCGCCCCTCTCCTGTTTCCCTTCACCCCCACCTTCACCTTGAAAAATCCCTTCCTCACGTCCCTCGCCCCCTCCCCCACCCCCACCCTCGCCCTCACCGGGCTCAAACTCCCAAACGACACCAACAACACTCCCATTCACAACCCTCCCCACCTCTTCCCTCACCACATCCTCATACCCCGCTCCACACAACACAAGCTTATCCAACCCCACCGAAACATCAAACGCATACGGCGGCTGGGCGAGCAAAGGGAGCGCGGTACGCCAGTGCGTGATCTGCATTCGCAAGGTGTGTGGGCGTCGAGGAGTCAAAGTCGGACCTGAAGATGTCGGGGACGAAGATGTCAAAGACGGAGACGCAAAAGACGACACGGACGCCTCGAAGACCCCAAAGAAATACGAAAGAATGCTTAAATTCCTATGATCGGCCGCACTATACCGTTGACTCAACACGTTCCCCGTCCCTTCCCTCTCCGCGCTCCTCCCATCGTCCGGGGGCTGGAGGTACACCGTCCTTCCTCCTCTTCCCCCTTCGGCTCCTTGTCCTTGTCCTTCCCAAGTTCGATCACTCCCAGCACTCATATCAACCAAACTCGGCATCTCACCAGGTCCCCCTCCTCCTCCTCCTCCTCCTCCAAGCCCTAATCCCATTCCACCTGCACCTACACCTGCAGAGTTAGAAAACGCACTCCCAACCCCACCCTCATCCACAGCACCGCCTTCAAAACTAAACACAACACCCGCACTCGCTCCCACCACCTCCTCAACCCTCCGATTCAAATCAGCCCCAAGACCTTTCGTCCATCCCATCGTGTTCACGATCAGCGGGACTTGTTTGCTTTTCCTCTTCTTGCCTTGTGGATTATTTTTGCCATCTTCCTCGTTCTCGTCCTCGTCTTCATCCATACTCTCGTCCTCCACCACATCCTCCTCCCCATCACCATAAGCGTCTCGACGGTACTCGTATCCAAACCCACCAGAACCCCTCAAAGACCCACTCGCAACCTCATTCCGATACACATCCACGGCAGCCCTCACAGCCTCGAGATACAAATCCGGCACCGAGCGCGGTGTCGTTGCACCCACATAATGTGCCACATAAGGCGTCATGATGTGCGTGAACGGTGGGCCTGTGTAAGATAGATAAAGACGCGTGTTAGCCGTTGGCCTGTCAACATCAACGCAAAAGTTAAAGTTAAAGTTAAAGTAAGGGTGAGGCCCCGATTAAATGAGAGTAAGAAGAGAAGAAGAAACGCGCACCGAACGCAGCCCTCTCAACAACCCAAACACCCACCACCCCACCGACTCCACCAAACTCGCTTTGGCCAAGATCACACTCGAGCCACGCAACCCTCTCGTGCGTCTTCAACAGGTTGTTCAGCAGCGTCCTGCCAAACGTGGATTTGCCGGAATTTTTGGGGCCTTTCAACAGGTATGTCTGTGGTTGGTTCGGGGTAGATGAAGAAGGTTGGTGAGAGGAGGAGAGGGAGGAGAGAGCTTCAGCCCACGAAGTCGGAAGGAGAAACGGTGTCACGTCTCTCGATTGTTTGTACACCTATTCATCATCATCATTCCCATTTGTGTTAAAAACAAAGTAAAGGAAAGAAGAGAAGAGAAGAGACAATTCGACGTGGATGGAGTGAGCATAAAGGAAAGAGAGAAAAAAAAAAGACAAACGCACGATATACAACCCCGGCACACCCAACGCCTCCATATCCATATCCATCTCCTTATCCCCCCTTCCCTCACCATCCCCCGCACCATACCCAACCAACGAACCAGACCCAGACCCATGCACCTGCCTCATCCACTTCGAAATCCCAAACACACCTTCAAACGTCCGACACACAACGCCCAGTCCTTCCACCCCTGTCGAGAGCGCCTGGAACGCCAGAACCGCGCCTCGATCGAGTATGTCTTCGTTATCCCCCTCTCCATCCTCGGCTGGTGAAAGGGCTTTCTTCACGCGCTCGGGGAGGCCGCCCAAGACAATAGAAGCTGCAGATGCGGATTTTGAAGAAGAACGACGACGAGAGGTGAAGGCGACGCGAATGATAGGGAGAGGCGAAGAGCTCGGTGCAAAGATCCTATGTTTCTCTACCTCTTCGCTAGCACCTTCGAGAGTCGTGCCTAACAACGACACTGACCCGTGTAGCACTGCCAGCGAACATGTCCCGAGGATGCAGAGGGTTTCGTGTGGAGGGAGGAAGACAAGCGTTGTCGCTGGTGTCTCTGCGCTAGCCGACGGCGAAGAAGCGAGACCTAGAGCAATCGTTTCTTCCTCTGAGAGAGGGAAGACCGTTGAGTTGAGGATGGCCCGGAACGTCGAGAGCGTCGGCACGTCGGTGAGTAGCGTTGTATTCGTCGTCGTCGACGGACGAGGTTCAGCGGGGGTTGTGGAAGTGGAAGGACGGAAAGGTGTAGCCAGAACCCCGAACTGGTTCTTGCCCACCGGAATATCGACGTCCATCGCATCGTCTTGGTCTTCCACACGGCCTCTATCATCTGAGCCGGACGAAGGCGCAGAAGACGATGACAGTGAAGACCGGCGTTTTG
This sequence comes from Coprinopsis strossmayeri, assembly GCA_900156845.1. Taxonomy (NCBI): domain Eukaryota; kingdom Fungi; phylum Basidiomycota; class Agaricomycetes; order Agaricales; family Psathyrellaceae; genus Coprinopsis; species Coprinopsis strossmayeri. Next base: position 21,441 of record FTPT01000076.1, read on the forward strand.
GTAGGCCTTCCTCTTGCGAGTCTTCGGAAGGAGACGAAGAGCCAATTTGGATGATATCGTCTTGAGTCCCAAACCAGTCTTTTGTCGCAGTACCACTCTCACCAGCTCCAGCAACAAAATACCGCTCCAGCTTGCCCTTGCCCCTCCCACTCTCCCCATCTTTCCTCGGCTTTTGTCGTGAACTAGCCGGTTTATTCGAGCTCGAAGACTCGACATGTGTTTTGGCCGCCTTCGAAGGAGGTTTGCTCGACTCGCGCAGCCTCGCCTTCTTGTTCGACCCGTTCGACGAGGGTGCACCACGCCCTGGAGACGACGTGCGCGGTTTGCGTTTCGAGGTTGGTCTCGATGAGCTTTTTGGTTCGGTGGGGGTCGTGGAAATCGGCGTTGGAGTCGTACCAGCAACAGACGCCGCCTTTCGAGCAGCCAGCGCGCTAATCATCTTGGCGTATATACAGACCCAGAGGACGGACGTGAAGGGATGCCACGCGGCCCGTCTCGACCCGTACGAAAAACGTGCGGTCATGTGAGTTTGACGTGCACAATGCACGCGTTTAGGGGGTTAATTTATCAAGCGCGAATTAGACTCGGATTTGGGTTCATGGCGAGATTGGTATCACATTGAGACTTATCTATAAGTCGCGCGGACTCGACTTGTAAAGTACTAAATTAAAAAAAACGCTTTTATGTATAATGAATGACGCCACATAAATGCAATATATACTGTTTATTAATGACTCCGAGATATGGCCTACTGTAATATATCGCAACTTCGACTTTGCTTAGTGCTCCCCTACGTCCTGTGGCCTGGTCTTGACTCTCTTGTCGAAGGGTGGCGATTGGCGTTCGTACGATGCTATGGTCCAGGCGGCGAGCGTCTCACTCCTCCCACGATGTGGTTGCGCACCACCCCCAATTTTCACCTTCTCCTACAACTTTGGACCATACACTGCCTCTGTCGATGAGCCGACACCAACGCTAACGCCTACTTCAACCAGCCTCGGTCTCCCGACCGACTCCTCCTCCTCCGAGTCTACAACAGCATCAGAGTTCGATGCTACAATATACGCCCCACCCACTTCACTTCCACCTCCCTCATTCTCATCATCGGAACAAACACCGTTGCAGTCTACAACCCAAACGCTCACACCTATCCTTGACTCGACTTTCCTCTCCGACCTTAGTTCATCTTCTCCATCATCCTTATCTTTATCGTTATCGTTTACATTAACCCCCCCTTCATACTCGACGACAGTTTCACCACCTCCTACACCCAACACAACTCTCATCGTCTTTCTCTCTCCCATCTCAGATCCCCCGACTCCCACTCTCTCTCCCACTCTCACAGCCACACCTTCACCTCCCCAACCAAGCTCGTCCTCATCCCCATCCACATCTCCAACTTCAGACGACTCAGGAATATCAAACACCATAACAATAGTTTCAGCAATCGCCGGCGGTCCGTCCCTCTCTCTCCTCTCTCCTTACATTATCTCGCAAACCCTATCCGCTAACACCGTGGAATGAACAGGTATAGGCGGAGCATACATCCTCATGCTCCTCTTCATAATCTACACGCGACACCGAACTCGATCACGGAGATACGGTATGCTGTCTCTTTCGCTCTTTCCTCTTTCCTCTTTCCTCTTTCCCCCCTCCCCTCCCCTCTCCTCGCCTCTTCTATATAGAATAAAAGCTCATTACCCTCATTATTACAGACGGGTCTATAAACTGGGAATTCCAACACGCCTTTGGCAACTCTTTAAACCCATCTTCAATTAACACTAACCAAACGACGACGACAACGCGGAATTCTGAGCGCACACTCGTCCCTGCTCCTCCATCCCACCAACCAACAGATACAGTACCATCAAGCACGTTCGATCCATTGTCTAGTCTCTTCCCAGTCCCACGAACCAACGAGAACCGATGACCATCGATCATCAGTCCTCTTTCTAGGCAGGAACAAGCAGCAATTCGGGGTATGGTCTCGTACTTGCTGCTTATTATATTCATCTGGCGCCAGGAATAATCAGCATTGTCAAAGCTATTCATACTCCCCACTAACACCTTCCCAATCCCACATCAGACGACAACGACCATGACGAATTCACAATCCATTCACTCGAGCGATCAATATTATATAAATACGAAGTGCGACATCATAATACTTATAGCAAATAGTAACACTGAAGTTAACCTCTCCCTCTCTTATCGTTTCGTTTGGCCCATGTGTTGGCTCCACAATGTCCCTTGATACCAGTGGGAGCTTCTCTGTCCTTTATTCCCCGTCTGTTGCCCCGCTGAGCCCGCTCGACTATAAGAATTGTGTCCCTTATAAGGATCACTATCATCCAGGCAATATTTCCGTGAAAACTTCGTGTCATTTCCGTGAGAATGCCAATGCCCCTTCATTCCACCACCTATGCAATACAACACACAAACACATCTCAAACCATTCTCGTTTGCAAAAATCTCAAGATATTCGCCCTCTTGGTGCACCACATCCCGAGTAGCGCTGAAGCTGACACGAAAGGCTTGTAAAGCTTTGAATATTGACATCGTGGCATCTTTATCATGACCAACCTTAGCAGTCTCTTTGAGCAAGGACGACAGCCATCTCGTTTCCACCACCTCATCGCAGATGTGCAGCCCAAGCGTTTCGAGCGCTTTCAACTGTTTAAACGCCACGAGGAACTCGGCATGTGGTATCGAATCCAAAGCTTTATAATGCCCCTCAATCCCAAGATACAACCCCAACCGTACGAGATGAGCCAAGTACGCCTCTGCGAGGGAACGGCGATGTTGATGAGGGATGTTAAGGCCTAGGATGTCAACATCAGGACTCCAGTCAGCGAACAGCTGAGAGGCGGGTACGTCCGTCTGGTCCCGTATCGTAAACACTTGCAGTTCAATGTTTCGACATTGTGGAATGAATGCTGTGAATGGAGAGTGCAAGGGATCGGCGATGCTGACAGACGTATCCCCGGCAGAACCTGATTGTGGACTCGGAACCAACGTTCTGACTACGTCTCGTGTCGTAGTGGGGGCATTCTCAATCTCCGATGCATCCGAACTTTCGACCACCTCTTCCGAGTCGGTCCCACCAGAGGCTTGCTCAATCTCTGATGAGAGCGATACCTCGGACGCTTCAATAACCAAAGGTATAAATATAACCCACTTCTTGAGATGCTGAAGGCGAAAAGTCTCGTGAGCTAAAAAGTTCAGAATTGCATAGAGGTCCTCTATATCAGAGACTTTAGCAAGCTTGATGCCAAGAACCTTCAATTGATTCTCCGTTCGAAGGCTGGATACCAGATCCAAGGTAAGATTTTCATTAGGATCGTAATTGCCTAGCTTCGCATATCCTTCACCAATGTGGATCATTGAAACTGACGAGTGTTGACTCGTTGCATCCAAACTAATCTCGAGTTCGACGAGGTTTGGGATGAAGTGATAAATATGCGAGATGCTATTGGCGTCGGAGGTGAAACCAGATAGACGAAGGTGTGTGATCTTCGTCCAAGGCCCTTCTGAATCGCGCCAGACCTTCACTATGATTTCCTGAGGAACTGCTTCATCTTCCGTCTCAGCTGTAGTGGCCATCATTAAGTAACTGACAAATCAAGTTCATGATAGGTACCGTCGAGGCCGGTGCAACCTGATGAACTTCGAGGATCTTCAAATGGCCCGGATGGCTAAATTTGCTGATACACTGAGCCGTCAATGGTTCATCTTTAAAACGAAGCCGACGCAGAATGTTTCTGTTGTGCTTAAGAAGGCATATCCGACTAGAATTCCACTCTGGAATTGGCATCTTGAAAATTGAGGGAGCATAAACGAACTCAACGCTAAGACACTCCAATTGTGGAAGCACGAAAGAGTTCAGGAGATTTGTGATGCTGGTCGATACAAGAGAGTCATTACTCTGGGCAATGGAAAGAGAAAATATTGTGAGATTGGGTAAGGTAATGTGGAAGATGTCCGGTGGAGATCCAGGGAGCTGAAGTGAAAGATCCACCAGCCCTGTGTAATTCAAGAATCTTTCAATTGGAGTAACTGCCATTTGCTGGCTGGCAGGCACAGCGTGGCTTGTTCATGGATGGAGGCTCTCTTGCTGAGCAACAGAAGCTCATTGACAGCCCTGATATATGTCACTAATTGAGTTAAGGGTATACAGATTTCAGAAATGGACATCTGTATAAAGTACAAGGCAATTTTACATGCCTAATCAAGATGAAGTGACCGAGTTATGCCACGAAAATGGGATATGACAATTCTAGTGGAATGGAGTTGCCCATCAATAGTGGAGTTGTGAATAAAAGAGTGGAATAAGCAGAAAAATAGTGGGATTCAGCACAAAAGAGTCAAATAATGCACAATTTAGCAAGCGCCAAGCAGGAATATGTGACTTTAAATCAGATGGATTCACCTTTTGGTAGATCTAAGATACAGCAGTGTTTGACAAACCAAAGCCTGAACACACAACTGATAAATGGCAAAAACTGCACACAAAAAAGCTATCATAAACCTGTTGAGGAGATATCTGCTAACACAACTTTGAAATGACTTATGTGAAGACTTAGTATGAGGAAAATAGGAGTAAAATAATGATTCACAGTAGTCCGAGTTGAACCGGAGACACAGTTTTCAATGACCATTACCAACTCAGCCATTCATCTGAACATTCAGCATGAAATTAAGGAAGTGAGAAGGCGTTCTAAGTAAATTTAGGCCCGGAAATGCATGGTGCTTGGCAGATTGACCACTTGGCAGCTGATGGCCTCTGATGGCAGCATTCCACTCTCTTGCTGTCCTATTCCACTCTTTTGCTATACTATTCCACTCTTTTATCCTATTCCACTCTTTTACTCCTACTCCATTCCACTGTTATTGTATATACTCCACGAAAATGCCGCGCAGTTTGCCGAGCGATTATTGATGCCTATTTGGCGACAGCTTCTCGGGTATGTCCGGGAAGCGGTTTGCCCTCATGATGCTCATTCACTGACTCCTCAATATCTCACCTACACATACCCCCAGAACATAGGGTCCATGAAGAAACAGTAGAACATTGCATTTTGGAATCGAAGAGACCACTAACATTAGTCAATAGTCACCAAACTTGTTTGGCCTCGGATGACCTATATGTAACATCTTGGGCTCCTTCCTTGCTCATGGATTGCTCAAGTTTAAACGGTGATGATTCAATTATCCCGCACGGACGTTCACAACATGATTCAAGGTTTTGCACGACGAGGTTAGCTTCATCTGATCTTTGCAAACGTATTCTGAGACGTCAAGTCCTGATCCAGACATTTGACTCGCTGCAACGGCAGTAAACGTAATACCTCGAACTGCTGGTGGTCATGACGCCCGCGAATTGCTCAACGAGATATATTATCAGGGGACGCGTACGATTTCTCTATTGGATGTGGCTTTATCCCAGTCTCACTGCCAGAAACAGGCGCCTAGTGTCTTTTCGCAGTCTGCCGGATTGCTGTCGGAGCTTGCCGTCTCGAGCCTCGTACTGAGTATATTAGGTTGCGCCTCAAGGTGGCACGAGGCGAATCCCTCTCCCGCCCTTCTCCCATCGCCCACCATGTCACATATTCTCTTCTGGCCGAGCCAATACTACTTTTACCCCATTGGCAACACGAGCGCGATCTCCTTAACAGTCGATCTTCCCATCGATGAGCCGGCCAAAGTCCTCCTCCTTGGATGCGGAGATCCGAGAAATATTTTTTATACCATATTCAACGAACCTGATGATCGTAAGTGACCAACTCGATATCATTTTGGCTGTCTGTAGTCACAATTGACTCATAGTTCCTGGACGTGCTTTGGATTTCACTTGCTGCGATTTCGATCCGGCCATATTCGGTGAGTTCATTGGTGGCTTCGATGTTCGTAGCCTGATGTCTCTTGGCCTTACAGCCCGAAACATCCTTCTTTTTACTATGATCATTGACAATCATCCCTTCGATGCCTTATGGAATACATTCTTCCACTTTCGTCTCGATAAAAAGTCAAGATCGACTCTCATTGCGCAATGCAACAAGCTTCTCGACCTCTCCTACTCCCCGGAGCGCTGGAGGTCTTCTCTCTATGGCTCCTCTCTGCGAATGTGTACCGGATACACTCTTTCAGAGATCAGGAGGCACTGGCAATTGTACATCGATATGCAGGACCTACCCCAAGAAAGGCGAAAATCAATCGAGTCCGCCTTCAAGAAGTTATCCGACAACAGCTCGCAGCGATCCAATGCATCTGTTCTGAGATCGAGCGGCCCTTCGCTTCCTTTTGCAATGCCAATCGCCCTAGAAAGCTATCGTAACTTCTGGAAGACTGGAACGACATTTTTCGATGCCAAGCGTGTAGCCGAAGCGACAGAGCTCAACCCTACGTTCGTCTACTCTCTTGGCGGCGAAGGGTCCTCGTTCCACTATGGGAGCGATCCCTTGGTCCCATTTCATCTGGCACCCATCTTTGGAAACGCGAAAGACTCCATTGGGATTGCTCAAGTGACGGACATCGCTAAGCAACAATTCAAATTATGGTGCGACTCTTACCGTCTCTCTTTCACATCGAGGGCCCCGCCCACGGTTCGTTTCTTCGTCGGGGAAGCTACTGCTGTATGCCGTGCGCTATGTGCTTACCACGACACTGGTGCGCTGAAACTTGGGCTTCCAGTTGCTCCATGGAAGACAATTCTCATTCAGCTAGACCCTGACGAATATGCAAATCGCGAAGGATCAGGGTGCGCTCCTTCCATGTTCAACATCATCCATTCTTCAAACTTAGAAGACCACATTGGGCTACTGAACGTCATCATTGCTACGACCCCTCTTATTTCCCCTTCGCCTTTCAGTGTCCTGTACACTGAATCCCTCCTACGCCTCAACAAGAACGCCACCAAAGAATTTGCTGATCATATGAAAGCTGATCTTACTGTGATGGGGATTCTTACCGGCCTTGTCCCCGTCGATTACCTATGCGGGTTCTCGTCGCGATCTAACACACATGAACTAATCATGTTCGAGACTATGAAGGGGACCGGGACAAAAGATAAAGTTACACAATTCCATCAAGTGACGACTTGGAAGAGGCCCACTTCGGGAGATACTATTGCCGCGCGACGGCATGATCGAGTCCTAACTCCATCTTTTGATGCCCACCGACTGGGGACCTTACTTTATGACATCTATCAAGGGCATTTCGAGCAAGAAACTGCAGCCAACTTCTTCGCTGCGAACAAGAATAATCTGATGCGAGCTTTCTCGTCCTCCAACCTGGTCCACTATACACGTGAAGCGTTTGTCCTTTTCCTCAAGCTCGTTCGAACGCGTCTTCAGCCAAGCCAGGAGGTTTGGAGCGACACCATGCATCGGTTCCTCTCTTTGCATTTGGAAAATTGGTCGATTTCGTCCATGGATACTTTACACTTCCAAGACCTTTGTGGCCAGCTCCTTCGTCATGGTGTCCATCGCGCCCCGGACTTGCACAGGAAAGCGCGTAAAATCGGACCATTTTTCCAATGGAACTCTGTCCCGGATCTCGTTCGTATCATCCTAGTCATCCCTCGCAACGAATTGGCCGTTTTGGAGAAATCTCCTCCGAACGAGGTTGGAACTCCCCCGCTCCAGGCCGATATCTTCGGCGTCAACTGCCACAATATTTTCACTTCTGTTCATGCGGCGTTTGGAAAAGTCATTTCTAATGGAACAGCCTCTCGACCGCAGGTCATTTTTGAGGAAGACCCGAAAGGATGGAAAGGAACATCAACCCTCGTCGTGTCGTTCATTGCTCCAGCTCTGTTCCTTACTGACATCGAACCGCCTGCCAATCTTAGCGTCGGCTTTGGTATCCGAAACACGCCTGGAGCAATTATGATGCTTCCGTCAAAGCTCAGTGATCCGAACCTCAGAATTTTCAGCGCGAAATTGATGGACCAGCGACTCGTCCACATTCTTCCTGAATCGGCTCTTCCATCCCGATACACCGCTGCGGCCCCCATTTCAACCGCTACGTCTGAGCCTGTAGACGATGTTTTGCTTTCGCAGATCGGTCGGGCCTCCGGAACCGAGGTTCAACTGGACGAACAATGCGAACTGGTAGCGAACTTCCTAGCACATATATCCCTTACCGACGAGAGATCAATCCAACTGTTTTGCACTGAACAGATCATTCCCACCATTAGTCAACGATCTCCTTGTGTTGTTAGAGTCGCGATCAAGAATCGATTCCAGGATATCTTGTATCCCTTCCCTGTTCAAGCTAGCACCCACCGATTACGGCTTGCGCGCAAATCGAAGTATATCGAGGTACGTCTCGGAGCTTAGTAGTACAGTGAACATAGTCATTTGACCTTCGTTTTCATAGGTTATCGTTCCTCCTTCGCGATCTTTCCTGCCAGAGGGAATGAAGTTAAACCCGTATCCAGTCATTTTTGCTGATGGAGCGTTCCACCCGTGGTCTATCCACCGTTTGAACCTTTCCAAACTTCCCATCCTCAGCATGAACACGGATAAATTCAAACCATGGTTTGATGGTCATGTTGGATCTATGCTCTCCACTCGCGAACGGGCGATGAGGAAAAAGCATAAGCACGACGTTCTGATGTTCATCAAGGATTCCATCCATGCCATTTTCGTACGCGCCGGAGGGACTCAAGGTGGCTCCGTCAAACGGCTCTTCGCGCTCAGAGACGAAAAGACGAACAATTCTGATACTCTTCTCTTCATCAATGAACTTCGCTACGACCTCGCGGCGCATACGATGGTCTGCGACGGATACGTGCTCCCATTAACCCATGCTATCGTTGAATCTTTGTCGGTTGAATTCGGGAAATTGGTTCATCAAGGAGGAGGGGCACCAGTCACAGCCTTCGAGGGCGAGATGCAATCGTGGAAACAGCTCTTCCCAGCCCTAGTTGAACGCTGCCGAACGTCATGGAAACATGGTCCCAACTGCGAATACAAGTCTCACGGTCAAATTCCTCTCTCAGAGAAACTGGAGGAGACACCCATCTGTTCCTGTGGACAAGGTAAAGAGGTTGAAGGGATGCAAAAGAACCCTCTTTGGAAGCCTTTCGCTCCCTATGTAACTCGCTTCGCACTTTCCCCCTTGTTTGCAGTATCTTATCTCGAGGCGGTTGGCCGTGCTCCGGATGCCCATAAGTGCTTCACGTGTCGTAGAAAGGGAAAGCCGAGCCTCAAAGCGTGCTCTAGATGTCAAAAGGTCAGATACTGCTCACCCGAATGTCAGAAGAAGGACTGGAAGTTGCACAAGCCCAAATGTAAGTCTTAGGATTCATGCACTGATGCTTTGTATGACCATATATGTCTATCACATTGCGAGTCCGTGCTATCTTTACATGAATATCCATGTACTTAACCTTGTACCTCTTTTGAAGGCAAAAGTAATGATGCCCTTTACGTCTTAGAACCTGGTCACTGGCAGAGATCCAATTGGACAGCAGTTAACCGTTCCTCATCGATCATCTCTAGGACCATCATCCCCATATACCTGACCTAACACCAGTATCGTCTAAGGCGCATCAAGTCTTTCAACACAATCAATTTAATTTGATAACTATAGCGGCTTCAATTCTTACTAGATGAACTCACTTTGGAGACTGGCCAAAGGTATAAACAAGAGGTAAGTAAGGAATGGAATGTAGTAGCACTACAAGCAGTAAGTCTCGACCACAACAAAGGGTAAATACAAAGCGCGAGTCGCCTAATTAAGTTAGTTTGGAGCATAGGGAGGAAGCGGGACACTCGGTGCCGGGCTAATCGGGCGAGATTGTTCAGAGGGATTTAAGAACGGCGAGGACGGTGTAAGCGGTGGAGGTGGAGGGAAGGTTGACGATGCTCGATCATCGCTGTGGCTCCAAAGCATAGTCTGTTCGCTTTTCTCGTTGAAGAAAGGGTCACGAGAAGAAAATAGAGTGGCAGATGCGGATCCGAGGACTGGCAACGTGGGAGGCCCTGCTGATGTTTGTACAACAGTTGCAGTAGGGTCATGCGTGTTGGATAATTCGTCCCTATGCTCCGAAACCGAGTTGGAATAGGCTGGAGGTGCGGTGTTCGGTCTGGCCGCGGCACCCTTCCTCAGAAAGACACTTGCTAAGGCTTCGTTTTGTGTAGTGCTCTCTCCAACGTTGAACGGTACCAAAAAAGCTTGTGAAGCTATAATTATAATATACTTAACCAATAGAACGAATAAAGGAAAGGAGACAAGAATACTACTCACTGTTCTCGTTATTGAGCTGGCGGGCCCTCCTCTTTTTACGACGTTGACGATGGAGGATTATGCACAAGAATAAAATAGCAGCAACACATACCGCACCGAGTATACCTCCTACGATTCCTCCAATAGGAACCGACCTCGAAGGTGCAGAGGAGGGCGCTGATATAGTTCCAGGATCATTGGAGCCATCACCGTCCCCTGGATTTGAGTTGGATCCGGAATTCGAAGACTCTCGGACAGTGGCTGTCACGGTCTGGATACCGTTGGGGGCTGAGAGCGAGAGTGCTCCGGTCCTTACTGCAGATGATGTCGGTCGCAACGCGGAGAGATCGGAGGATAGGAATGATGCTAGAGGAGATGACGCAGAGATTTGCGTTATTGGTATATCTTGTACTGACGAATTCGGCACTGAAGAGCTTGAGAGGCCCTTCGACGTTGGAGAGCTAGCGCTGGAGCTGGTAGCCTGATTACTGGAGTTTATATCAGTGGGGGGCTGTCCGAACTCGATTCGATCTAATTGAAAGTCCATATCCTCTCCTCGATACGTGATGATAAGGGTATGGTCTCCCTGGCTGATACTCCCAGAGTCAAACCATACTTCGTCGTACTGCGCTGTTCGAGAAGAAGTGCGGGTTGAAGGGACGACATGTCCATTATCGAGCTGGAAGTCGACGGTTGTTTCTTCCTCCCAGATTCCGCGTGGGACCGTTCCAATGACTGCCACATAGTTACCTATCGAATCGAGTGTCAGTGAAGGGGAATTCGTCGTTCGCCCATAAAACCGTTGATAAGTAGATATAAACAACGTACCGGTAAAACGGAAGACGGCTCTAGATCCCCATTCCCAAGTTGTATGAAGAGTGCGGGAGGACAATGTTTCTCTGTCCCAATCGCCTTCATAGCTAATTTGACGGGTATCTCTATCATCAACACTGACTCTTGACATTGTCAATGATATTATGCCGATGGTATAAACAAAACGAGCGTGGAGAGGAAGCGTGAGGGATCGCCTCTGACGGATATGTGGGATGAGATGAAGAAGGGGGGAAAGGAAACTCAATTGATTTTGAAACACTTCTCAAACTATAATTGTGTCCTAGACCCCAGCGACCGCGTCTACCAGGGGCATACGGGCTAGTCGGCGCCTTCGATGGCGTCTTGTGTTCCAAATCTGATATCTCTATGATGCAAATGTCACAGTGTGTGATTCATCATTTGGGATGGTGCGTGGAAAGTCACTCGTAACTTGTTGAGAGCTTCACCTAAAGGAAGCGAGAGCACAGCCAGAGGAACTTCTTGTAGCTTAGAGAGTTCAATTTCCGCGTCGAGGGTAGAAATATGGGGCCGCATCGCGCCTTTCCACGAAATGCGCCCTTTAACTTTGTTTTCGGTCCTAGCTTTGAGACCAGGTTAGGATGGGGTGAAGCGGTGGTTCGGCAGCAGTAAGTACGGCAAAGAGACATGTGTACATAAGCCACATAAGGTTCCTTCGCCAATGATGCCGTTCTTACTGCTTGCGAGAAATGATCTGCGAATCATAATGCTGGTTCTAACGAGATCTATCGTAACAAGTCTTGTTTTGCGCCACGTACGAAGTACCTCCAGAAGAGAGACCATCATCATTCCACAGTTTGTATTAGTGCGATAAGTGAGAGAAAACCTCTTTCCTCTGAGTTCATCCCTGATACTGATGATCATACATTATTTAAATTGACTAGATTAGACATCGTTCAACTGGTTCATGTTCGGTGTCTTGCGGGTTACGAGTAGCCGCATGGGCGCTTCCAGGACAGATTTTGAAGGCTTCTATTTGTGCAGGCATGGCTAGCTAGAACGAGGCCAGCCATACAACTTGAGGTTAAAGACGGGCGCTTATGATGCCCACTGAGTCGGCGCTGACACAGCCATCGCCAGATTAGCTTTCTGCTTCGCCACTGGATCCACAACGGAAGTTTCCGCACTGCAAACTCTACATTCGTTGCCGACGCTATTCTTAGCAGCACACCACCACCATGTCCCAACTGCTATTCTGGCCGAGCAAATACTTTTTCTATCCCATTGGTAATACGAGCGCAATCTCTTTAACTCCTGATTTGCCAATAGAAGAGGATGCCAAAATACTCCTTCTTGGATGTGGCGATCCGAGAAATGTGCTATATACCATCTTCTTGGAACCGGGTGATTGTAAGTACAAACGTCAGCCTCGTTGACCACAGTTCCTGCTCAAGGTCTCTCTAACAGCTCGACGTCGTTTGGACTTTACTTGTAGCGACTTCGACCCCGCCGTGTTAGGTGTGTTTTGTTTTCAATATTAGCGAGTTCGCTGTTCATGTTTATCAGCTCGAAATATCCTCCTCCTCACCATGATCATCGATGATCAACCGTTCGACATATTGTGGAACACTTTCTTTCACTTTCGTCTGGACAAGAAGTCCAAATCAGCGCTCATCGCCCAATGTGACAAGCTTCTCGATCTCTCTGATAGTCCAGAGCGCTGGAGATCCTCGATCTACGGCAATTCCCTGCGAATGTGCACGAACCATACCCTTGCGGAGGTTAGGCGGCATTGGAACCTTTACGTCGGTATGCAAGACCTGCCAGAACAATCACGAAAGTCCATCGAGGCGACCATCAAAAAGCTCTCGAGCGATAACTCGCAGAGGAACAATTCAGCCGTTTTGAGATCTGCCGGTCCTGTAATCGGTCAAACAGGGGATGATGTCCTGAAAAGCTATCACAATTTCTGGAAGACCGGGACGACATTTTCCCCATCCGAGACCAAGCGGGTTACAGAGGCGACGGAGCTGAATCCCACCTTCGTATATTCATTGGGTGTCGATGCCAGCTCATTCCATTACGGCACCGACCCTTTGATTCCCTTCCATATCGCACCTATCTTTGGCAATGCAAAACGCACCGTCACCATTGGCGAAGTCACAAAGGCGGCGAGGGAGGAGTTCAAGTCTTGGTGCGACGCGTATCGCTCCGCCTCGGCCTCTCAGACCCCGCCCACCATTCGATTCTTCGTTGGCGAAGCGACAGCCGTCTCCCATGCGCTACGCTCATACCATGCGACGGGAACGTTGAAGCTTGGTATAGCCGTTGCACAGTGGAAGACCAGCCTCATCCAACTCAGTCCTGACGAATACACGAACCAGGAAGGGTCGGACTGTGCACCGTCGAGCTTTAATGTCATTCACACCTCCAATCTCGAGGACTATATTGGATTATTCAACATCCTCGTCTGTACTGCTCCCCTCCTTTCATCGTCACCATTTAGTGTTCTCTACACGGAGTCCCTTCTTCGCCTCAACGAAGATGCGACGAAGGAGTTTGCAGAGAATATCAAAGCGGACCTCACTGTGATGGGGATGCTTTCTGGCCTCGTTCCCGTGGACTATTTATGCGGATTCTCTTCCCGATCCAACACGCACGAGATCCTCATGCTTCAGTCGGGAAAAAAAAAAGATCGTGAGAGGAAATCTCAGTTCCACCAAGTCACGACCTGGAAACGACCTACCACTGGTGATACCATCCTTTCCTCTCGTCCCAGCGAGGTATTACACCCGAACTTCGACCCTCATCAGCTTGGTACCCTCCTATACGACATCTACCAAGAGCTCTTCGAGCAGGAAACAGCAGGATCATTTTGGAAGGCGAACGAGAAGGACTACATGCGCGCTTTCGCAGCGTCAAACATGGCCCATTATACGCGCGAAGCCTTCGTGTTGTTCCTTAAACTCGTCCGCAGCCGGTTGCGCCCTGACGACCAAGTATGGTCTAGCGTCATGGATCGGTTCATTTCACTCCAGTTGGCGGCGTGGTCCATCATGTCGATGAACACTCTGCACTACCAAGATCTGTGTGGGCAGCTCCTTCGTCATAGCGTCTACCGGGCACCCTTCTTCCAAATGAAGTCGAGCAAAATTGGTCCCTTCGCCGACTGGGAGTCTGTGCCGCCCATAGTTCGTATCATCCTTGTTATACCTCGCCACGAATTAGCTGTGTTGGAGAAGTCGAAAGCCGAAGCAATAGGGACACCTCCTCTCCATTGCGATATCTTTGGTTCGACGTGCCATAATATCTTTACATCCGTTCATGTCGCTTTTGGGCGTGCTGTGTCAGTTGGATCCAAGAGTCGTCCTCAGGTTGTGTTCGAAGAAGACTCAAAAGGCTGGAAAGGAACGTCTCCCTTAGTCGCTTCTTTTGTCGCACCTTCATGGCTCCTTGTTGATAAAGAGCCTCCGGATGGCCTTAGCATCGGCTTTGGCGTCAGGAACACTCCGGCGGCGTGTATGGCACTCATTCCTAAGCTTGGAATATCGTTAAGGGTCTTCAGTGCCAAGTTGATGGACACCAACCAGGTCTACGTCCTTCCAGAAGCTCCGCTTCCGTCTCGATACTCAGCCTTGCCTCCGGATTTAAGCAAGATATCCCTGTCGCCTCCAATGTCCATCATTCGGTCCGAGATAGGGACCGCCACGGAGTCCCATGTCGAATTGGATGAACAATGCGAGTTGATTGCCGTCCTGGTAGCACGCATCTCCCTCACGGATGCAAAGTCTATTCGTTACTTCTCTTCAGAGGGTAGTAAGGTGGTCCCAGTCGTGACCCAGCTGTCTCCCTGTGTCATCAGGGTCGCAGTGGAAGATAGGATTCAAGATCTGGCATTCCCGTTTCCGGTCCAAAGTGTGGCTCACCGACTTCGTCTTGCTCGTAAATCAAGGTACATCGAGGTACGTGTCTGTCTACATATAACGCGGCATGTCTTTATAACGTAACTGTAACCACAGGTTATTGTACCTCCCTCACGATCGTTCTTGCCTGAGGGAATGAAGGTCAATCCTTATCCTGTTATCTCATCCAATGGGGCACTGCATCCGTGGTCTATGCATCGTGTCAACCTGTCCAAGTTACCTATACTGAACTGGAAGGCTACTAATCTCTCGTCTTGGCTTGGTCCACATGTCGGATCCATGCTCTCCCGTCGAGAACGATCAATCAGGAAGAAGCACAAGCACGATGCCCTCATGTTCGTCAAGGACTCTATTCACTCGATCTTTATCCATGCTACAGGCGTCGAAGGTGCTGCTTCTCAGCGCCTTTTCTGCCTCAGGGACGAGAAGACCAAGAATTCGGATACTGTTTTGTTCATCAACGATATTCGATTCGATCTCGGAGCGCATACGATAGTGTGCGACGGATATGTCCTTCCTCTCACCCCCGATTTTCTCCAAACTGTGTCTCGATCCTTCGGGAGACTTGTGCACGAAGGAAATATGGGGCACATCACGGTCTTCGAAGGAGAGATTGAGTCATGGAAGCAACTTCTCCCGGCCCTGGTGGAGCGCTGTCGAACGTCCTGGAGCCATGGCCCCAACTGCGAGTACAAAGTCAAGGACCAGATTCCGCTGACGGAAAGGATGGAGAAGAACCCGTTGTGTAGGTGCGGCCAGGGGAAGGAGGTCGACGGGATGCACAAGGTAGCGCTGTGGAAGCCGTTTGCGCCGTATGTAACACGTATTGCCTTGTCCCCACTGTTCGCGGTGTCGTACTTGGAGACAGTGGGTCGCACTCCGGAACACCATAAATGCTCGGTTTGTCGAGGTCGAGGGAAACCCCGTCTGAAGGAATGCACTGCGTGCAAGAAGGTTCGATATTGCTCTGCGGAGTGCCAGAAGAAGGATTGGAAAACTCATAAACCGAAGTGTAAGAGCACGTAACTCGCCTACAGCTCTCGTCGACATGATTGATATTATGGCTGTTGTCCGATTTACTTTGTAACTCGTATCTTGCATGTAGGCTATCCCAATGATATTGACAGAGTCAAATGAACTGATTCCCCGATCACGGAATTCGAGGACTAGGGTGAAAGAAGATCAGGGGGCGATTTTTATTCTGTTCCCTTGTTATTTGCAGACCAATGACAAAAAAGGGTTGAGTAGAATATCGGACGAATTTGGTCGATTTCCATCGACATATCGAATCAAACCACTGAATTTGATAAAAAGTTACGGCACCTGCCAGCACGTTACCCATACCGACACGTTCCACGTCGCCCTCCTCTCCGAGTCCCTCCTCCAACACGCTCGCTTGTCATCTAGTCCATTTTTCGACCAATCAGTCCCGTTTAGAAAGCAAATGCAGATTAAATTTACAGCTGTCCAGTTAAGCGACCTCTAAAGCAAACTCTTACTAGAGGCTGATAATCATTTGTCAGTAGCATTTCCGGTCCCGTACGGAAATGTATATCTATGAATGTCTAATTGCTACTGACCCCCATATCAGACTCCCCGAACGAATATGACCATTAACGAAAGGATATCACTGCTCCAAGAACTCTCACTAGCTGACCTACTCAATGGCGAAGAGCTACGATGTCGCCTCTGCCGCGTCATTATCAAGACAGGAAAAGGCGGCAGGGGATTCGATTTACAAAATTTCGAACGACATATCAAAGTCCATCACAGGTACGACTGGGATGAACTGGTCGCGATGGCCATGTCCCGCCGGACAAAAGTACGTTTCTGCCTGAGGAAAGTATCCAATTCCTAACCACGAGTTACTCATAGGTGCCAGCACCTCTACCGACGCTGTGTACGGAGCCACGCCTAGCTGTAGGTGACAATCAGTATGCATTGCAGCGCTCGGCAAAGGAGTCTATGGCGCCTGGTCACTGTCAATCGACGCCGGCTTCAAAGGTAAGCAATCTTCTAGAGTTCCAAACCGGGACACTGATTTCTCACTACGGTAGCGATATATAACACCATTCCAGGCCGTGAGGGAGATAATTGGGGATGTATTAGGAGCATTACTCATGGATCCCATTGTTCTAGGGCGATCTACCACGACCGACACTTCATCCGGCATTTCCGATGGGGGAAATGCATTACGCATGGCAGCATCCCCTTTACCTAGAGGTGAGTCTCTGTTCCTCTGCGCTTATACGAATGTTACTCACTGTGCTTATCGATATAGGATCACCCTCGTACCTACCCGATAGAAGCCACAAGGGTGGTAAGTGAGATGCAGCGGCCTATTCTTCACAAGAGGTAAGCCCTTGCTACGTTCCTCGACGGAGGATGTTTGAACATCGGTATTATCAGCCAGTCTCATGGGGTATCCGCAACACAACGGAACCCTTCAAACCAAACCTGAGTATATCCGGCTCCGTTCCCCGAAATCGAGTGGTTCCAGGATCACGAATGGAGAAATAAACAGGCTGTCCTGGGATTCCGTCCTGAGTTATTCGGGAGGCCCTTGGATGGTCGACAACGCGATATCAAGGAGAACAAGGTCGATTGTCCAGTTCTGGTTTTCATCTATCTCTTATGTGATTCATGCTGTGTATGTCCTTCCGTTGCTCCTCATTTTCTCCGAACTTCTGATGTGTGATTGCGCGACTGTTAGTCTAGTATCCGTATTAAACCTACTCCTCGCATATAATTTGTTAACTCACGGATATAGCCTCAGATATATGCTTTGTTCTTTATCCTGGAGAAGTAGTATGGTAAGTTGTACTCGCCAACGGCAAGCTCGCGGGCAGTCGGCAATTCATCGATATTCATCCGCAGATGGAGATGGCTGATATAATCACGGAATCTTCCGCTTCGATGGAACAAATTGGAACTCGCGACATTCAAGCTGGGCCTCGACGAACACTGTCTGTAAATCATCTGCATATGTCACCTACTCGTGAATTATGACTTGGGATCTGAGCCTCGCTCATCAGATGACCCATTTCTGCAGCTTCAAGTTGTCTCTGGTCTCTTAATCTCCCTAGATATGCTCACGAGGCCATATCCAACGCAGGATGTATCCTACTGACTGTCTCCGAGGCTTCTGCTCTTCCCCTATATGGGCATGACCTTTCTCTGGCCTGGACCGAGTTCCGGCTGCAATGCTACAACAACTACGCTCGTCTCTTGATGGTCAGCCATGCCTCTTTCTTATTCCCCTCGGGTGGAACTTCGTTTATTTAAGCTTTTTTTTTTAGACAATGGTGCTTCCTTCCCTATTGTTTCACGGGGCGAAACATAGTCACAGGACGTCCCTGCGAGGAGAGCGAGCTATTCGCGCAGAAGCTCTCCACTTATTCCGTAGGGACCGTACGCGAAACAAGCTTCGATTACGCCGTCACTTCTCCGAAATATTCTCAATACGAGCATGCCGTTGTTACCAGTCCCCTTGTGCGTTCTTTTATCAGTATGAGTTTCTACTGCCTGTCTATTCTACCAGAGATCTCGTATGGCTGCTTGGGTAGCTCTGGATTACCCCAAATACGGCCACTGTATTCAACGATCCCCTTGATCACATCCGTGGTATGCTATTGAGGCCGGTGCTTCTCTGCACTGTTATTTTGCCGTCGTCAAGGTGCGTATACTTCATCTGCTTCTTAAAATCCCGACAGTTCTCTTAATTTTTCTTCACGTATTAGATACATAAAGTGTTGAATCGTCACTGGACTAATCACACATCCAAGGGATCTTCCCCTTCATCTCAATGAGGCTTCGATCCCTTCTGGTTATATCTGCCGCTGTATCAGTGACGCTAGGTGGAGAGGCGAGTGTCGAGGCGGACCTGTGGGCTCAATGTGGAGGGGTATGTATCGTTTTACTCGCGCTCTATGAGGAGTGAAGCTGATTGTTCGCCGTCTAGGCAGGGTTCAAGTAAGAACACTCATCACCTTCCCAAGCAAATTTAATTATTTCGGGCTAGTGGCCCCACATCTTGCGCGGAAGGAGTCTGCACGAAGGTTACCTGTATGTAAATGTTCGAGTATCCTCCCTCATACATGATCAACTGAATACTCGCCAGATAATTACCACCAATGCACCCCCGAAACGAGCAAGGATCGTCATGACACCGATCCACCTGCCATACGTTTACCCAGCAGCTTCAGCTGGATTCTACAGACATCCTAGTCTCTCCGAAGAATGACTCACGCAACTTGGCAGGGATCAAAGATCCATCCATCGTCTATCACGACGGGTACTGGCACATCTTCGCTACGACTGCCAAGTCAAGCAACTGGGGCTTGTTCTACTTGAACTTCACCGATTGGTCGAAAGCCAATGACGCCGAGTTCTTCTACCTCGACGAGTCACCCATCGGTCCGGGATATCGCGCTGCTCCCCAGATCTTCTATTTTTCCCCTCATAAGCTATGGTATCTCGTATTCCAAAACAACAATGCCGCCTATTCTACCAACCCGGATATAGGAAACCCAGCAGGGTGGTCCAAAATCCGCACTTTCTACGACAAGCGGCCCAAGATTGTCGATGACAACATAGGGGATGGATACTGGCTCGATTTCTGGCTCATTTGTGACGACGTCGACTGCCACCTGTTCTCCTCAGATGATAACGGTCACTTGTATCGTTCTCAAACCCTGCTCTCCGACTTCCCCAACGGCTTCAGCGAACCCGTGATCGCGCTGGAAGATTCCAACAGGTATCGACTATTCGAAGCTTCGAACGTATACAGCTTCGACAATAGCTATCTGTTGATAGTCGAGGCTATTGGTACCGATGGAAAGCGCTGGTTCCGATCGTGGACGTCGTCGAGCATCGCGGGACCTTGGGAATCTCTGGCTGATACCGAGTCCAACCCGTTTGCTAGGTCGAATAATGTCGGGTTCGAGGGTGAAGCTTGGACTTTGGATATCAGTCATGGGGAACTCATTCGGAATGGAACGGATCAGCGGCTCACCATCGACCCCTGCAACCTGGTCTATGCCTACCAAGGCATGAGACCTGTTTCTGAGGACATACCATACGGAGGTCTTCCTTGGCATATTGCTTTAATTAAGCAAACCAACTCGCTGTGTTGATTTGCCAGTCTGCACTCACTTGTGAATTGGTCCTTGGTCGTAGACCTTTTGTAAAAATATGAATGGGAAATGTTGACAGATCGAAAGGGAAGGCTCAGGCTGTCCCAGCGTATTGGTAACGTGTGACACGAGGACGCGACATTACGACAGTAATATAGATTTCAAAACATGAGGATGGGAATGCCGATGCCATCTCGGACAAAGGGTCAAGTGTCATAAGACAAGGCGTCAATGCCGTTGTTTTACTCATTTTTAAGTTGTGCAGGTCCTTATTACGAAAACGCGTGGCCCACGGTGACAAACTCCGCGTTGCTGCATCCTTGTTTCGTCAAGGTTGAGCGACTTCTTCGACATTTTGGATAGGCTACTAGGAAGCCTTGTGTCCTTATAACATTCTGAGTTACAATATAAGAACTCAAGTACTCAAGACTTGAAATTTTTATTGATCGTTCGGAGACGTTCTGATTGGTGGCAACGCGGCTGGTCTTCGAAGTTCTGGACGTTAAAAAAGATACATATTCCCTGTCAAGAAGGGTTCCTGTGAGGATGTCAGACACAACACAAAGGCCAAGGATTGGGTCGGTGCTTCCACAGATTTTTTGTGAAGACAGCCATTGATCAGATGGAGGCATTAGCGAACCGGTCAGGGTCCAGGCCTGAGCGCGCGCCGCATGGTCCCTTGGCCAGACAAATGAGTTGACACCCTTGGATTTCTTCCCTCAACAGCACTCGTCGCCCATTCTATTCCTCATCTTCCATTTTGATTAAGGCCACAAGACTGTCCCATGGTTCAAAAGGGTAGGTCGGCTCGATGAATCCGACATAGGAAGCCCTGACATGTAGTTTCACGGTAGAATCGCTTCGCGTCCAACACGGTTCCGACCCCCAACCCACCAGGCGTGTAAGTAGTAACGCATACTAGGTTCGACAACACACCTATCCGCATTCCAGCTACGGTCTGACGCAAAGGCACGGAAGGAGAAGGAGAAGGTAATTGATTCAAAGAAGAGGACGAGCGTTACCATCGCGCGCCGGAATCCCACCAGAGTCTGTAGAGTCGAGGTACCAGAGGTGTCAGAGCCTGCCTTTCCCATCAATGATTAGGTTTAAAGTTGGCAGAGGACTTACTTCATATAGACAACCTGAAATCCCAACATGACATCGAAACAAACATGTATTAAATACATTGTAACGTGTGCGCAGTGCCCAGCAAAGCATGTAAAATGGGCAAAGAAAAACATGCCACTGGATATCTACTAGTGAAGAAATATGTCACAGTCATCAAACTACATCGTGGCCATGACCTTTCTCTGGCCTGGACCGAGTCCCGGCTGCAATACTACAGCAATTACACTCGTCTCTTGATAGTGGGCCATGCCTCCTTGTTATTCCCCTCGGGTGGAATTTTGTTGATTTGAACTTTTTTAGACAATGGTGCTTCCTTCCCTGTTGTTTCGCGGGCCGAAACGTAGTCATAGGATTTCTATGTCTCCACCTATTCCGTAGGAATTGGACGAGAAACACGCTTCGATTACGCCGTCACTTCTCCGAAATATTCTCAATACGAGCGTGTCCGTCGCCACCGGTCCCCTCGGGCGCTTTTTGTCAGTAACGGTCTCTACGGCCTGTGTCTGACCTACCAGAGGTGTTGTAAGGCTGATTGGGTAAGTCCAAATTGCCCCAAACATGCATTAGATACATAAAGCGTTAAGGCGTCACTGGACTACTCACACATTCAAGGTATCTTCCCCTTCACCCTAATGAGGCTTCGATCCCTTCTGGTCGTATTTGCCGCTGCATCAGTGACGCTAGGTGGAGAGACGAGTGTCGAGGCGGACCTGTGGGCTCAATGTGGAGGGGTATGTGTCGTTTTACTCGCGCTCTATGAGAAGTGAAGCTGATTGTTCGCCGTCTAGGCAGGGTTCAAGTAAGAACACTCATCACTTCTTCCCAAGCAAAATTAATTATTTTGGGCTAGTGGCCCCACATCTTGTGCGGAAGGAGTCTGCACGAAGGTTACCTGTATGTAAATGTTCGAGTATCCTCCCTCATAGATGATGATTGAATACTTGCTAGATAACTACCACCAATGCACCCCCGAAACGAGCAAGGATCGTCGTGCCACCGATTCACCCACCATACGGCTACCCAGCAGCTTCAGCTGGATATCTACAGACATCCTAATCTCTCGAAAGGAGGACTCACGCAAACTATCAGGAGTGAAAGACCCTTCCGTCGTCTATCACGACGGGTACTGGCACGTTTTCGCCACGACTGCCAAGTCAGGCAACTGGGGCCTGTTCTATATTAACTTCACCGATTGGTCCAAAGCCAATGAAGCCGAGTTTTTCTACCTCGATGAGTCACCCATTGGTCCTGGATATCGCGCTGCTCCCCAGATATTCTATTTTTCCCCTCATAAGCTATGGTATATCGTATTCCAAAACGGCAATGCCGCCTATTCGACCAACCCGGATATAGGAAACCCGGCAGGGTGGTCCAAAATCCGCACTTTCTATGACAAGCAACCCAAGATTGTCGAAGATAACATTGGGGGTGGCCACTGGCTCGACTTCTGGCTCATTTGTGACGCCGTCGACTGCCACCTCTTCTCCTCAGACGATAACGGTCACTTGTATCGTTCTCAAACCCCGCTATCTGACTTCCCCGACGGGTTCAACGAACCTGTTATCGCGCTGGAAGATTCCAACAGGCATCGACTATTCGAAGCTTCGAACGTATACAGCTTTGACAATAGCTATCTTTTGATAGTAGAGGCTATTGGTTCCAATGGAAAGCGCTGGTTCCGATCGTGGACGTCGTCGAATATTGCGGGACCTTGGGAACCTCTGGCTGATACCGAGTCCAACCCGTTTGCTAGGTCGAATAACGTGGGGTTCGAGGGCGAAGCTTGGACTTTGGATATCAGTCATGGGGAACTCATTCGAAATGGGACGGATCAGCGGCTCACCATCGACCCCTGCAACCTGGTCTACGCCTACCAGGGCATGAGACCTGTTTCTGAGGACATACCGTACGCAGATCTTCCTTGGCAAATTGCTTTAATTAAGCAGACCAACTCGCTCTGCTGATTTGCCAGTCTGTACTCAGTCATGAATGATAGGCCTTCGTCGTAGAGCTTTTGTAAATATCGCGTATTGATGACTGGACACAAGGACACGACATTACGACAGTAATATAGACTTCGAACATGAGCATGGGAACGCCGATGATCTCGTAAGAAGGGTCAAGTGGCATGAGGCAAAGGTATCAATGCCTTTGTCTTACTCATTTTAAGTTGTGTGGCTCCTTATTACGAAAAGGCGTGGCCAACGGTAACAGACTCCGTACACTCGCGCTGCTGCATGTTCATTTCGTAGGGGTTGAACCGACCTTCAATGGTTTAGATAGGTCACTAGGAAGCTCCATGTCTTTATAACATTCTGAGATAAAATATAAGAAGTCAAGACTACAATTTATTGACTGTTCGGAGAAGTTCTGATTGATGGCACCGCGACCGGTCTTCGAAGTTCTGGACGTTAAGAACAATATCCCCTGTCAAGAAGGGTTCCTGTGAGAATATCAGACACAACACAAAGCCAACGATTGGATCGGTATGTCCGCAAATTTTCACAAAGAGATAATGATTAATCAGATGGAGGTATTAGCGAACCGGTCAGGGTCCAGCGCGTGTGGCCCTCACTAGATACATATATAAGTCGACACCACAGAATTCGTCCCCTCAACAGCCCTCGTTGCCCATTCTATTCCTCACATTCCATCGCGCCCATTTCGATTAAGGCCACAAGACTGTACCATGGCTCAAAAGGGTAGGTCGGCTCGATGAATCCGACATAGGAAGCCCTGACATGTAGTTTCACGGTAGAATCGCTTCGCGTCCAACACGGTTCCGGCCCCCAACCTACCAGGCGCGTAAGTAGTAACGCATACTAGGTTGAACAACACACCCATTCGTATTCCAGCTACGGTCGGCCGCGAAGGCGCGGAAGGAGAAGGAGAAGGAGAAGGTAATTGATTCAAAGAAGAGGACGAATGTTCAAGTGATCGCGCGTCGGAATCCCACCAGAGTCTGTAGAGTTGAGGTACCAGAGGTGCCAGAGGCTGCCTACGAGGTATGCTATTGCTTGTCGTTGTCATTGCTAAGTGTCACCAGTGACTAACGAACGCTAGTTGGCTCACCAGTCGCCAGAAGATACTACCGAGTTCCGGATCCTGAGCTCAGAGAGCCTGGAATCGGACGACGATGATGCCTCTGGCTTCGACTCAGAGGAATTGGACGTGGCGGGTGTCAGCGCACCCCAGGTGAGCAGTCGAGTTCTGTTCGCCGCTACAATGCAAGGTGGTTAATAGGACACCCAGCGCACTCCATTATGCCCGGAGTGTCTGGCATATGAGCGTCGTGAGGCGGCGCTTCTCTATGCACAAGGCCTGCTGAGATTGGTACGGATGATCTGCTATTTATGATTGTGGTCGATTTGTACTTACCTTGGTGTTATCCAGCGGGTTGTCCCCCTCTCTCCGGCTCCTCCCCGAACGTTCCATGCCATCTCCTACGACAAAGGGACCCCATCTGCGGGGGCAGAGGTTTCAAAGTTCGAGGTTCGTTGCCAGGTAATTAAAGCATCTCTCCTTGAGCGTTTGGGGCCAGTATAGTTAAGCTGTCTTGTCAATAGGAACTGCAAGGGTATCTCAACAGAGCCCAAAAACGAGAAACCTATAAATCTGGCTAGCTCGGCTTCATCAAGATCACTTGAATCTGAGCAGCGCGAGCATAACGATCTACAGGCTGTTTTTGGACACCGTAGTGAGTCATGCGAAACCCGTTGGAAAACGTAGGTCGAAGAAGAGATGCGACCGATAACAACAAGAGCCTTTCGAATCTTCTCATTCCATCTTATGTAATTTCTCCGCCCCTTCATGTGTTCGAACGGGAGTAGTAACTACGTATCACCTGACCGCCTAGTTCCTGCGAGGAGTTTCCGTTAGCTATATCTCTACTTCGCTGCCTTTGCCCGTGTAATAATGATTTACTGTTGTTCTCTTCTTTGTACTACTATCTCATCCATAGACAGTTTATAATCACTATCTTTCATCATGCAAACCCTGGTCTTTCTCGCTGTACATGTCCGCTATCTTAAGCCACTTGTACTATCCTAATTTCGGTCGAACATGCGTAGGGTCTCCAAATTTTCGACAAAGAATCAGGATTCCATTCTGAAATCTAGGAGCTAATAGAACAGGGCTAAGATAAAACAAAGGAAAGGGTATGCGAAGCATATCCGCTCTTTGTTTCCCATACAAACAGTCACAATCACAAACCCTGCCTGGAAGGAAACCTGAATACGAGTACAAAGGGGAGCCACTTCTCGTTTGTCTAATGGTATTCCTTGTGCTGAGTAGATGGGCTTGATACTGAGGTCCGGAGACAAAGACCCACTGGAGGGACAAAGCTGAAACAAACGACGGCGTGACTACAAATTTAACGTCTTCACTCTTCTGAATGTCATTCTCACCAGCTCGATTCTCCAATTTTTTCTCTTGTCCTCATTTACATGGCTATCGTCCTCCCGTATCTCAATGCGATCGAGTCCAGACCGCTTGATTCCTTTCCGTGGATTGGCCCGGGAAACGACTCGTCGGCACAATTCCATGCACCAGTGAATGGTATGTTTTATGATAGGAGTGCTTGGGACCGATGCCTGAAGGTGCACTTCTCATTAAGACCGCCGTACAATGCGACATGCTCAATGCAGAGCCGCTGTCTGATCCCTCAATTTACTCAAATCATGAGTACCCAATCAGTCACAGACTCCCCTGCCCAAATGAGTAGCGACCGCAAAAACGCACTCGAGAACTCTGTGTTCTCCATGGAGATCCTAGCTTCCATCATGGAGTCGTATTGTGTTCCAGATGCGGTTTCAGGACGGGTACTAGGGTCACTCCTCCAGCCTTGTGCTAGCTCGGTAGAGAATCTCGTGTTTAAAGATTTTGGTGAGCAGTACTATACTGAAGCGGTCGAAAAACATAATGTAGACTAAACTTATATCCTGGCAGTTGATATCCCGAATCCACATGGAGCATTCAACCTTTTCAAGCTGACCGACCTTAAGTCCTTGAACTGCGGGTTCTAATATCTCCGTGTCGATTCCCGCTTTGAAGGACTTATTAACATCTCCCACTTGGTGAGATGTGTCCGAAAAAGGTCTTGGGCTTGTCTTTCAAAATCTTTCCAACATGGAACAATTTGGAATAGTGGAATAGTGGTACTGGTATTAGTGTGTCGGAAGGGCTTCATTGCCAGATGGGGGAGGTACCACCGAATTGCCTAAGAGGCGCTGCAGCTCCCAGGGAGGTAGAGGATACAGCCCCGTGTGACATTGTTGCGAGGTCCTGACGCGTTAGTGGTCGCGGTACTTGAGACGGAACACGAATAACAAACCTATAAAATAAATCTTGTCAGCAGAGAATGCTAACAATCGTATGATTTCCCGGGCATCCTCAAGCAGAGATATCTACAGGATGTCTTCAAGGTCCGTTCTCAGACGTAAGCGCTTGTGCGGCCTCAGCTTGTCTTTATTTGGTCTATGAAGGGCACTCGGCTTCTTCCGGTATACGGTGCCGGGAGTCTCGGCAGGATTCGCAGTCCTTCGTGCGCGGAGCAGGTGGGTACTCTCGTCATTCTCGATATATTCACAGGTATACGGTCGCTAAACGGATGACGTCCCTCTTAAAACGATTGACCTATATCATTTGAGACAACCTGGTGTCTGGGATCTCTCCCCCTATGTGCAACTCGTCGAATCGTAGACGAGATTGCGAAGGGTATTCTGCCTGTCTCGGACGCGTCACCCATCTCCTTTCCATTACGAAAGATGTCTAATGCGTAGTGCCGCTCCTGCATTGATTTGTGTCCTTGGATTCGTTTCTTACCTCTCTCCTATCATAGTTGGTTGGTTCCAGGATTTGCCCTCATTTTGAACACTTCTACGAGTCTCTACCTCTGGCTGAGTGAGATCACAAGGTAACGATTCCGTGGCTTTCAATGAGAAGAGCCTCTTACTGTCGAAAACTTTACTTCCTCTGAGGATAGGGGCCGTCGAGTGTCGGACTCGATGGTATACTGAAGGCATTGCATCGAGTCTAAGACTTGCTCAATTCTTTGAGTTACTCATCCTCTTCCTGCCCTACTATCGTCGTATTGAATCTTTCTCCTCGCTTAGCCCATGACTCAATGAAGACGCAACAAGGTGATAACATGAATGCTTTAATTATATAACTAAATACAGAGATTCAATTACTCCAAAATCGACTATTTGAGCGACAGTACGAGGAAAAGCGTTGGAATTTAGAAGTGAACAAGATACAATGCAACAATAGAATGGGAATCATTCAGACCCGCGGTCCAATACCATCTCGGGTAGATAAATATATAATGAGAGACAAGCATAGACAGTAATGAAGGTCCCAACTAGCAGACCCGACATGTTGGCAAAGGGAAAACGGAAAGGAAAACACGAGGCAGAGGACATTACATAAGAAAATCAACCAGTGGCGAGGTCGATGTTGAACGAGGCGCTATCGTCCCCATCATCATCTCCATCGCACACGCGATCTCTCTACGATCTTGAAGACACCCAGCAGCGCTACTGGGGCAGAGACCGACGTGTACATCGTCCAATCTCAGTCCTTGAAATCAAAGATTTCGAAAGGCGAGATTGAGTTGGTGCGGTTTATACGTTCAAATGCTCCTGTCGGGTGGGGGTGGATGTGGATCCGCGAGAAACCACCTTAATGGTGTCATGAATTGAATACTCATTGTATAGGCTCAAAGACAAACGTACCTCCGTCCGCAGGGCTCGATCCAATCCGGGGCGGTGATCGACTGTCATGTTCATGGCGGCATCGCACTCCTTGTCCTTAAGAGGGGATAGGAAGGAAGAGGAAACAGGTCAGTACTCATACGACTAAAAATTAGCAGCTGACTTCTCACCTGAACATCTGCTCGCTCTCTAGCGAGACCAACCGTCGCCAACAACATCAGCCCCGACGTCTCCGCGCTCGTTTCCTCGTTGCACGATGCCATAGACCCTGGTGCGCCTTG
The DNA here is from genome assembly GCA_900156845.1 of Coprinopsis strossmayeri. Classification (NCBI taxonomy): domain Eukaryota; kingdom Fungi; phylum Basidiomycota; class Agaricomycetes; order Agaricales; family Psathyrellaceae; genus Coprinopsis; species Coprinopsis strossmayeri. Next base: position 49,646 of record FTPT01000076.1, read on the forward strand.
TTCAGCCCATGTGAAGACGTTCGTCGGGTTCACTATGTTGCTGATAGTCGGGTATACCACGTTTGGCTTGGGTGAAGCGTCCATGGAATTGTGAGAGGCTGGGTATGGTGTCGTGAGCGTGGCATCCCATAGGATCATAGGCGGTGGCTCCCTCTGCTGCATGTCGTAGTACCTGCGTAGCCATTCTGGGACTGGGATCCGCCCACGTCGGGGAGTAATGCTCGCGGCCTGGAGTCAAAGGGAGGTCAAGGTAAGCAAACAGAACGAGTAGATGGATGACATACCTTAAAATTTGGAGTCCCGAAGTCGATATCTAGCTCCGGTGTATTCCACATCGCCAGCTGTTGCCGATGGCTGTCCCCTCGTAGATGGCGATGGAGATTGAAAAGGTATAGACCCCCTGCCACAAGGGATTTAGGACGCTTGTCCAGTTGGATATCCGTCTCGCAGAATCTGCAATAGAGAAGGGATGTGGTCTTGATCTCAATGAACGGAAGGGCCTCGATAGCGCTCTTTCGCTCCAAGAAAGCTGCGTAGCCAGTTTGACCTGGCTTTGAGGATGTTCGTTTCTGTGATAATCGGTTCAGTAAAGGTGAGAGTGGGCACAAAGAGATCATGGTCGTACATTCTGTTTCTTCCGAGTCGAGGTACTGTTCTTTGATATGCTATTTGATTCAGTGCCGCTTGATGTATTCTTCGATGAAGCTCCTTTCCCGGTGTTCGTCCTTGAATAGACGTTCTGATGACGTAGGGTCCGATAAACTTCATGTCGTCGAGGGACAATCAATCACTCACCTTGGCTGAGGTCTTGACCATGGCTAATTAAGGGCGTCTGGTGTCGATGTAATATTAGCGGGGACGATGCTTGAGGGAAGAGGCGAGAGACGTGGTTGAGGAGTTGGTCAGGCAGGCTTTTATAGTAATTCCATCCCCAGACAATGCGCATATTTTTTTACCATTTTTGGATCCAGACAAGGCCACGATCCAAGCACACAGCCGTCCTCAAAGTGGCCTCCCATCAATTAGGTTTTCCAACTCAGCCACAACTTTCCGAATTTAGATCTTCCTCACGGCTTAAGCGTGCATTGTCTGGTCCCGAAACAAAGCTCGAGCAGGACACCAAGTCCCTTTCTATCCATGGATTGTAAGGCTGCTGGCTAGTGTTTCTTTGTTTGTTTCTTGACTTCTTTGCTTAGCTCGAGGTGGCGAGCTGGGAACTCTGCTTACAATAGTAGTGGTGACTCGGACAATGCGATATGTCGGCTGGTTGACGCCGACAGTGGCCAACCGTAATATCGATAGAAGTGGAGGGAAGTGCGAGAATTTTTTGTAGTTTCCAGTGACCAAGGGCGCTTGAATTCTACCTCGTGTTGACGCCACCTCATACATACTATTATCTTTGACCCGCGTATTGTTGTATCAAAGCTGTAACACACTGTGGCTGTAGTCTCATCCCTTTCTGGAAGGCAGTTCACGGCTCCAATTATTAGACAACAAAGCGCTTGAATAACAAAGCTGTTTTGGTTGCACGTGCCCGAACGCGGTGTTGCCGTATTCAGGTCTATTCAGGTTTACTCTTCAGCGCTGATGCAACCAGGACCCCGGAATATCCCTATTTGACCTAGATCCCAAACCTGATAAAATCGCGGCCGTAGGCCGCGAAATTTACGAAGTCCTGATAATTTTTGGCTGAAATTGGAAAATGTTAGATCCGTTTGTCCTGAGAAAAAGTATGCTATTCACTTCTGGCTACATCCTGAGATCCTGATAAATATTGGCCAATAGCTGAGTTGGTTAGTATGTCTGAGGACGTGGCCCAGAGCGTCCGTTCGAACCTTGCGTAGTGAACCTTTTTATTACATCTTCCATTCGATGTGAATCAACCGCTGGCGTGATTATCGCGGCTTAAAATTTATGAAAGCCGAATCCTCCTAAGCGCTAAATCTTGACTCTCTTTTGTTGCTACCCCAAATTCTGTATGCCTAGCTCATATCTTGTTATCCTTACTCTTATCAAGGTCCTCTTATCGTCGGAGGACGTGCAGGGGCGTTTAGAAAGAGAAAGAGCGTAATATTTAGCAAACTTGGCCTTTTTCGATGTTAGATCTCGAAATACTGATAAAATTGGCTGAATCACACCCGGAACTTAGATTTCTTCCAGATAAAAATTGCCCAAACCTGTCCTGATAAAAACCTCCAAATTTTGACTTACCGGGATCCAACCTCAGGGGGGATATTCCGGGGTCCTATGCAACCCCACTCTTACTGGGTGGTATTAACAAAGGCTCAATGCTCAATCCACTCAGAATCACTGGAATGCGTGGAGAGCTACTCGACATAAAGACAATTCCTAACGACATCGGGAAGCCAGGCACCCATGCACACTATATCCGCCTCAAGTAAGCCTGGTGATAACGCATAGCTGCGCGATAATGGGGAGCCTTAATCAACGCGCCCATGCCGTAACCACACGCCTTAAATGGGAGAGCACGAGGCCGTAACATTTCGAAGCACCGCCGTAACACCACACCTTTGTTGTCTCTCGCTGTTGTGCATTTTAGAACCTCCCCTGGCTCTCGAGTATTCCACTGCTACCCTTCGCCACTTTACAGGGGAGATGACTTCTCGGAATGGAGGCAATCTTATTTTCTTCGATGGAACCTACGACTATGTCACAGGCCCTAAGCGCCCGTGTGGCATTTGCACCAGAGAGCCTTGGCCTGTTTCCACGCTCATTCATGGTGCAAAATTTTCGATATCTATTTCATGCGTCGCGAAGTTTTACATTCCCGATACAACGAGAGAACAGACAAGGCTATGTACACATCCCTATATCTTAAAATCGAATCAAATCTTGTTTGGAAGCGAAAAGGGGACAGCACGAGTCGCGGGTACTAGGACATGTTTGATGGTCCTCCAAGCTTCTTCTATGGTGAGAGACGTGCGTTAGTACAAAAGGAGATAAATTTTGACAGATCGATAGTGTGTTCGAAATTCGGAAGAATTATTACTAGGTTCCTCTAACCCTTTTGTCAAGAAAATCTGTTGGTTTCCTCGGCTCCAGCCGTTTCTCCAGCTTCCTGGCATGTTTCCTGGCTTGTATCAGGCATGAGGAAAACATGCGTTACTTGGACTTGATAGCACTTTTCTGGCGTTGCTTAGTTATCCTCGATTCCAGCCGCGATCGCCGCAACATTATCATAGGCGCTCATATTGTTCGCCTCATTCGTCTATTACCAAGTTTTGTTTTCTGTCCGGGTCGGTGGCGAAAACATAATTCTGGATCTGCGTCCATTCCGTTGTTGCAGAATAACACCAAGATCGGGCAGTGCGAGGGTTTCGATGTGCTGTAGGCGCACATTATTTAATCGCTTAGCTATCGCAGGATGTGTACACCACAGCGCCCGTGCGTCACCTGTCAATAGGTGACTTATGTGTGTGAATAAATCTCCAGGAACCGAGCCATCTATACAATGTACGAATTGGGAAGGAGGTCGATTGAATCTCAGAAGCGCAGTTCTAATCAGAGCAGCAGAGGATGCCCTACACCCACTGCAGTCCGTAAGGCAGAGCAAGGATATTTGCGTCACCTGGAATATTAAAACTCCGGGATATTCAACTGCATTTCCTATTTCTGCGCCTCTCTCTCACCGCTCTCGCTATCCACTGTCCGGCTCTTGTTTATCTCGTACGTTGTTAGCAATGTCCCAGTCAGCCTCACACCCAAGACGTAAGTGAATATAGATGTATATCGATTCTGAATACTAAAGAAAGCCCAATTGTAGCCGCCAACTCGTCTGCAGATCGTCGAGTAAGATGCCATGAACTTCCACTTCACCACGCATGTAGTAATCACGTATACTAGGGCCCCGAGGCCACAGGTAGCAGAGCAATGGTGAGCAATTACTCGTCAAGTACATGTCTTTACCGACTTTGGTCTGCTGGGAACAGCGTTCGCAGGAAGAGATGGAGCTCCTACTGACACTTGGGTCGATCGACGCCGTTGACGCCACCGCGCTACGGTGCCGACTGTGCAGGAAGATACTAAAGATGGATACACGAATGGCGGCCCCTTATAAGAGGCTTAAGAATCATCTCAAGGGGAAGCATAAACTGCAGTGGGATGCCGGACTGAGCAACATCCGGTCTCGCAAAAAGGTACGCCTGCCTCTAGAAAACTATTGAATCCAGCAACTAATTAGCCTCACGTACTCACTAGGACTCGATAGCTACTACACAGTCACCCTCGCCAGAGCCAGCGCCTCCCAATGAACTCTCGAACAGTCCGGTATCTAGCCCAAGGGCTGACGAGCGCTGTAGAAGGAGGTACCACCGCTTTGCACACAAGGTAAGTGCCATCATGTGTAGTTCGAAATGCAGTCCTTACCTGGCGTTTATAACCCACAGGAGTACGCTGTGTCACAGCCGTACTGGAAAGACTGGTCGGAGTGTCTGGTAGGTACTCGGTTCAGGAAGGTTTCATTCAGCTCATCAAGTTCCACCATTAAGGAGGAGCTCCCTCCACTACACTCAGGCGCGTCAATATTCAGCGGAAAGACGAAAAAGCTTCAGACGATGGCACTGCCCTGGGTTCACCATGGGTAGATCGACTGTTCAGGCAGCTTCAAAGGCTTCCGTCACCCAACGGAACCCTTGAAGGCTCAACTCTGTAAAACTTCCCCGCTTTTCTCCGTGAAATTGAACATTTCAAATATCGATGACGTACAGGTTGGCCTCGGGCACCTTACTGGATCTCTAGGACGATGAGAACGACTCGTGAATTTGAGGATATCGGATTCAATTTCGATCCAGATTTCTCTCCTTAATTCTTAGGTAATGCTATTCCACCACATGTCAGCTCTTCTATTTCGTTATGCCATGCTTTCTCCGAAACCCGTGCTTGTAATGTTCAATTATCGATTTCTTATGTGATAGCGAATTTCCTCTACATGACCGTTTATAATCTTGTTACACCCGAAACTAAGCGTTCACCGACTGAACCACCGGAAAGGTTCGACAGAAGAGCACGGGAAACCGAGCGACACGTGAATAAGCATTCTGCAATGTGCGTCGAAGGTCAGCTAGCGGGATTCGACAGTCGTCAGATCAATGCAAATTGTCCGGGACGCGAAAATTGAGAAATGCACGTTAGTAATTGCATGCCGTAGCGAATATGATGGACTCACACGTCAGGCTGGTGAGAATATAACGAGAGGGTCGAGGAGTCACATTGCTTCTCCAGGAACAACGCGTCTTGGTCGAGCGACTGATCGGAAACCCGAATGGAAGAAGGCCCTGTGTATGTACTGTGTAGGCGAGTCGTTCAGGGTCCCAGTATCGTCGCAAATAAAAGCAGCTCTGAACGCTAATTATACCCCTCATTCTCCTCAGTCTCACCGCTTTTCACTGGTCGTCCACTGTGCTCCTGGTCCCTTTGATAGTTCCCCGGAAAATAGGTACAGCAAGATGTCGACAACAAGTATATCTGAGGAACATAGCGCTCGCCTGGTAGGCAATGCAGTCACCACCCCGTTTCATCATTTTTACCATCGGCCTAGATCCTCTCAGGAGAGCCCCGAGGACAGAATCAGAGTGAGCCCGATGTCGTGGACATAGGCTCGGGGGAGAATGGGCCTGAGGCTACGGATGAAGCAGTCGGGCAGAATAATCCTGGACGCGATAATAATGTGAGTCGCCCTAAAACGTTACGTCCCAATCACTCACGATCTTAGGAGGAAACTGGATTCATCAGTGCCCCCCATTGGGACGGACACCCAGGACCAGGTGCGACTTATGCGATGCAGCAGCCGTTACTTGTAAGTGGTTAGTCAAACATGTATATAAGGCACCGTTATCACCTAGATCAAGATCTACACTCCTCCTCCATCTCCTGCCCGTTTCTATGGTTGGAGGACGAACACCTTCGATCCAAGGCCACGGCCACGATGGCAGCGCTGAGTGATGTGGAAGACTCCTTGAAAAGGTACGCTTTCGCCTTTATGCAAAGCTTTCTACAGCTGAATCATCATGCTATCAGAGCCGCAGAGGGGATCTGTGGTCAAACGGAGCCCCAAAAACTAAACCCGAGATCTCACCAGCTCGCGACGCTTGAAATCGTTGATTTCAGTGACCACGAACAGAGAAATTAACAGGCTGTCTTTGGACTCAGTTATGGGACATCTGGGGTCTCTGTCTGACTGCGAGGCAGATGGGGAAGGATGAGATCGATAACATCGAGTGTATCGACTGTCATCGCATTCCGTTTCTTATGTAATTTTCCGCCTCCTCGTCTTCTCGTGACTTGTTCTCGACATCATTGCCAAAATGTTGATACAGTCCTTGCCTTCAGTTTCATATATCTACATGCATCATTTATTCATCAACATGCCTCTGTATATTCTAATACTAGTCGTAAAATTTTTATCACTTGTTCACTCATTGCCTTGATTGGATGCATGACATTACGCCACGTGGGTGGCTTTATGCCGCAACGCCTTTTCGAGCCTCGAAGTGACCGACAACAACTCTGAAAGTGCACGAAGGTCTACGGTAACTTGGATATCGCAGGGTCATGGGCCTTGGGAGTCGGTGGAGCGGAATAAGCGCCCAGCCGGCAGTGCCGGCCTGCTTGCCTGACAGCTCTTCGGTATCTTCCGGTTAGCACGCAAACAATTCGTGCCTTCCTTATACCTCTACTTAAGCCGCAACACAAATGAAAAACCCTTGAAATGGTCAGTCAACAGAGAAACGGGCCGTCTGAAAACGAGATGAACAACCTTTTCTCCTGTCCCTCCCGAAACAGACGAGCAAGACGTGTCATAGTGGGCGGCCTGAGACTATTTATAGCTTATTTGCTGGATGTATATAAAGCATATCTGGATCGCACTGGTACGCCCCACCTTTCTTTTTGACCCCCATCCGCTCCCTTTTCTCGAAGGTCTCACCTCTCCTCGTCATTCGAACCCTTGAGCTCATTGCCTGCGCCCTCGAGCTCGTCGTTCTCACCATCGAGTCGATCCCCGAAATCGTCGAAGGCATCCTCAATTTGCCCTTGCTCGTCGTTGGTACTCTTCTATTGAACGTTCTCCATGGGAATTGCCTACGCTAAGCGCTTTCTTTTCGTGCACTTCTATCGTCCCTGCCCAAGGCCGTTGTGCCTTACGCGTTACGCAGGACCACGCCCGCTTCGACCACGACTATAACGGCGACCCTATATCATTCGAGACAACCCGCCCCTAAGATTTCTCCCCCTACAAAGCTAGGTGTCATCAAATGAAGTGCCTGTAAGTTGCAAGTTGGACGAGTCTTTCCTATGCCTGTCCTCATTGCGTGTACATATGATGGACCGTGCCTTCATGCTTCGAACGGACCGCTCTAATCCCGTCATTCACTCCCCCTCTTTCTCTCTTCCAAAGCTAAAATGCCCTTCATGCGGCGTTGGCGGGGCGTCTCGCTATCCGTGATACGTCTGTGGACATACGGTTTGGAACATCATTTTCTTCTTTTGTAACAACTGTCCCATAGGATTCTAGACAGATCGTTGTCTAAGACCTGTCCCCCTATAGCTCCCAGCCTCCGAGTCCTATACGGGATTCCCGAGACTGCTTCGCCTGTCTCAGACGCTTTAACCCATACCCATCTCCTTTCCGGCACCATGTCCGGCGTCCTGCTTGGCACTGATTAGGATTATCTCTTTCCGGTTTCAGCCTCATATCTGCCCAACATTGTCGTCTCACCCTTCAATTGATCTCATCTCAGTCACGCTGCCTCTCCCGTCCCGTCCTTTCTGATAATCTACATCGACTCCAATTCATCATCCCTTGATTTGATTTACACAGAGCTTCCCACAGAGCTAGCCGAAGAAATAGTCCGACATCTCTCATATGATACCCGCACACTCCGCAACACCAGCCTCGTATCCACTGCCTTCTACGAACCATGTCAAGACCTCCTATTTTCGCAAATATCACTACCGCCACATACTCCCGAATGCAACTTTGGGCTGCAGGAGTGCTTGAGAGACCATGATAAGGATCTCAACTCGTTGTTCGAAGCGCTCAAAAACAATCCAAGACTCCGAACCAAGGTGAAGGTCTTGAAGATTGCGGATAGCCGAGGGTACCGTCTACCAAGGTCACTTCCCTCCGAAAGAGACTCCGGCCACTATACCAACGATATGTACCCGAAGGACAGTAGAGTCTTCGACATAATCGAGATGATTGAGCACGACAGCCTCCAGGATCTATCTATCCAACTCGACTGCGCGTTCATGAATGTCGACGAGCTGTGGCGCTGGGAGGCATTCTCCGAAGGCATCATAGCACTATTCACCAAGTGCATTCAGTTCACTTCGCTCGTTTCGCTTTCGCTTGAGAGCGCCCCACTCGACCTCATAAAAGCTTGTCGGTCGCACATCAAACACTTGAACATCCTACATACCGCCGATTTCCATGAGCCTCTTCTCAAGACCCCCTCACCGGCCGCCTATCCTCAATTTCTCGAGACATTGACAGTTGGGGATAATATGTACATACCACGCACAGTGGATGCCCTTCGCTCTCTTGGAACCGACTCTAGGTCTCTTCGCACGTTGAACTATGATATGTTGATGGCGGGGGACTCTTGGCCCTTGAATGATGTGTTGAACGAAGCAGGAGGATCTCTGATTGCCCTCATACTTGAGATTTCAGGTGAGTAATACCGTCTTGAGGACCGTACTCCAGAATCATGACCACCTGAGAGCAGCGCTTAGAACGCATATTGTTGACCTTTCAAAAGTCCCAAACTTGCGAAGTCTGTGTATCAAGGGAGTGGAGGTGCCCGTGCGCTTTTTAGCCAGCTTTCATGCCCTCTAGACTCGCAGAATGTTGGAGATCCTCCCATAGAATAATCGCCTGGAAGAGGTCACAATTGACTTTAGCTACTGCTGGCACGAGATTCCAAAGAACGAATTCATAGATGCGTGGAGGACATCAGCCGAGATACTGAGCGATGTGACCCGATGTCCGAAGCTTCATACTGTGAAATTCACGTTGGGGGACGGACCCTATCAGAAGGAAGTCTTCGAAATATTCGACGGGGCGTTTAGGTTTGAAAACTCGCAATTGGAGTTGGGGGGACGGTCGGAGATTCGTGTCTATCGTACCGAGTAGATATCTCACTGGAAGAGATACGAGACATACGATACACATCATGTCGTGACGGCAATAACACCACTTTGTCAAGTATCCATCGTCTCATAGTGCTGGGGATCGTCCATGGCAGATGAACAGTGGGGACACTGCTCTGGAGATCCATCAACACATAGTACTCACGCCGATGTTGCAAGCCCCTCTTTCGAATGCCTTGCCGATGTTTTTCACAGTATCGGTTAATACTCTACTCTCTACCTTCTATCGTATATCATCCACCCTTGTCCTATGTTCCAGCTGCGGTCGATAGGATCGAACTCGGTACTTTGATATTCAGTATGAACATGGCTTTCTGGAGTGTTGAGCCTTACTCTATCCAGACTCAACTTTAGAACTTTGAACGGTGTGTACTAACTCATATAAAGACTGGCAGTGATGATCCCAACACGAATCCAACTCGAATCGGCTCGAAGAACCGAATCTACGACGCTGCCCTTGTCAGCACAACAACGATGTCATAGGTCCCACGGCTTTGTAAGTGACACGGGGGTGTTCCCCACCTTCCGAACTTTCACACAACTGAAAAGGCGCTGGGTTCCGAGTAAAACTGCCCGTTTTCCCCGGTGATATCGGGTCGTTCTGTATAAACGAAAAAGCCCAAGAGAACGAACCTATGTTGCTTCCACGTTCCGAGCAAGAGATGACTCGGTCATGACCAAGATGAACACTTCGCGGCTTACGAGCCAACCGGCTTACTACTCATCCTAGGAGAAGCACACGTCCCGCTTAGTATTCTTCAAGATCGCGAACAACTTCGCTCTGACGTATGTATCGCGTATGTATGGCTCTCTAGTATAAAATCGCCATGTCGAGCCTTTCCTTTCCCAACACGTCTCCTATCACCTCCCTTAGGCTCCAAAACATCCTTCAAATGTCTCTCATTACCAACTTTCGCATCCTCTTCAACGAAATCCCTTCCGGCTAGTGCTTCCCCTTTGTTTCCAATATCTACGATGAACTGACGTGGCGAGTTCTATATTCTATAGGTTACCCTGAGCCAGGAAAAACCACTATCTACGACTCTTCTCAGGCTATTGACGTCGAAACTGTGCCTCTCAATGGTGGAATCCTCGTCAAAGTGCTCTACCTCTCCATCGATCCCTACATGCGCGGTCGTATGCGAGAGGCGTCCATCAAGTCCTATGCTGTACGTCTTCATTCCCCACTAGTACAACGTTCGCCATGTCTGATAGCTTCTTTTAGCCTCCTTTCTTGCTCGGAGAGCCGTAGGTCTTTCGAATGACTTCTCTGAATCTGGTACTGATACCTTTGTAGAACAAATGGATTTGGAATAGGGGTAGTCGTTCGATCCGAGAATACCAGCGTCAAACCTGGGGACCATATCTACGGTATCATCGGTACGTGTTTCTCATCTCCATAAATTCGCCCGCTGGATACCTACATCTCGCATTACAGACCACAAAAACTATGTTATCCTCCCTAACCTCGACGACTTCCGCATCATCGACAACAAACACAACATCCCGTGGTCGTATTACCTCGGTGTGGCTGGGATGGCCGGTCTCACGGCCTACGGCGGGTGGAAGGCGTATGCAAGCCCAAAGAAGGGTGAAGTCGCGTTCGTCAGCACGGGTGCTGGACCTGTCGGATCGTAAGTCGCCTCTGTTCTCTCTTCTACCTGCATTAAGACTGGTCGTTTGTTCGTTCATCTCATAGCCTCGTCATCCAACTCGCAAAACTCGACGGTCTAAAAGTCATCGCCTCCGCCGGCTCAGACGAAAAAGCCGAGTATATGAAGAGCCTCGGTGCAGACGTCGTGATTAACTATAAGAAGGACAACATCCTCGATGTTCTGCAGAGGGAAGGTCCGATTGATATATATTGGGACAATGTCGGTGGTGAGACCTTGGATGCGGCGTTGGAGGCTGCGGCTGTGGATGCTCGTTTCATCGTAAGTCGTTTTTTCCCTCTAGGTTTTAACCACACTGTTAGACTGAACTTTATCCGTAGGAGTGTGGCATGATCGCTGGATACAACACCGGTGGACAACCCGTCAAGGTTCGTTTAGTGTCTTACACCCCTCGTCCTTTGCGGACATCCTTGTCTTTCTAATGTCTCTCTCTCAACTTTTATATATAGAACCTATTCGAAGTGGTAGCCAAATCGATTTCGATGTTTGGCTTCATCATCTTGCGCACGGGGGAACGCTACGCCGATGAATTCTACGCCACAATTCCAGAGATGGTTGCGAAAGGCCAGCTCCAGTATCGCGAGCACGTTTGGGAGGGACTCGATAAAGTCGGTGAAGCCATTCTTGCGGTGCAGAAGGGAGAGAATAGGGCAAAGGCTGTTATTAAGGTTTCGGATGATTGAATCTAGTGGAAGGATAAACGTTGTCAAGTAGGATTATGTAGATGTAAAATACAGGAATCTTCGCCTGATCCAAGTGTATTTGTCCCAATAGAAAACGTAACCGTGGCATAGCTTGGCTGAACCCAAGATGAAACCGTGTTCGAATCGTCTTGAATCCTAGTATCAAATCCTAGTAATTCCATCAAGTCTAGAGTGAAACGATTGTCTCTGCCTGAAATGCGTAATAAAAGCTCACAAGGTACATGGGCAAAATGGGGGAGGGACAGGACACCTAACACTCATTCAACTTCATAGCACCCCTGAGATGCTTTGGGATCGAGCGTAACATGGCGGCACATCATGATAGCGACGCCATTACCTCGCCTGCAATGTGTAATAAGCACTCACAAGCACCACGACCGCCAAAATTGGGTGTGGGACAAGACACCTGTTAGCACTCGTTGGAGTTCGCGCCCTGCCCCACTAGCAGTGCAACTTGCACAACTTCAAGCTGAAGGCTAGTGGCTCCCAAAGACGCTTTGGAATCGAGTGTAGCGCTACGCATTACGAGTGACGCGTCGTTATTGGACGCCTGCGCGATCACCCCTACCGACGCTTAGACAATAACGGCAGACTCAATTTCCTTTCCTGGAATAAGGACGCGCGTCTAACCCCATACAACAGCACGCCTCCCGCTATGTCTGTCTCAAGTGCACTTTCGGTAGCGCAAAGCGGGCACCAAGTTAGGTATAGCGCTTTGAGTCGTCCAAGTTTGTTCCTCAATCCTGAAATGCGCCATGAAAGTATAAAAAGGTTGGGTGAAAGCACACCTACCTCACAAATTCACCAATAGCTCTCAAGTTACGATATGCCCGGACTCAACCCTACCGCCGCTGCCTTTGTGCCCACCCAAAAGGGTGTGGTAATCAAACCCGTCGCTGGAGACCTTGTGATGGTCACTATCTCCAACACCTGCTGCCTCATCCGCTGGACGCGCGTCCTCCGCAACGCCAACGAAACAAACCTCAAGGTAACGCTCCCCGACGGCCTCATCGCCTTCAACTGCATCCCCTCCGGCGTCCCCCGCTGCGGCCAGCACGTTGTCCCCTTCATCAACGGCGAACAGTGGTTCGCGGTTATCCATAGTGTATTGGGCCCTGACGAAAACGAGTGAGTCATGATTTTCTCAAGTTCTTTCCTCTTGGTGCATTGTTGACACCTAACTTTCTCTTCCATCCAGGAACCCTCGAATTCCACTCTCAGACTGCGGTCCGGGAGCATTCTATATCTTGCGGACATATACCCAAGAGCTCCTTGGCCAGCTCTCCGGCGCCTCGGTCGCAGAAGTCCATTTGCGTCAGATGCAATTCCCCGTCGTGTACTGGGCAAGGTTCCGCACCGGCAACGAGGTTCCCTGCTTTTTGGAGCGCCGCCCGTTTGTCTTGACTGTCCACCTTGTCTTGTCCGAGACCCGCCTTCCTGCTACTGTGGCCGATAGCACTCCCTCTGACTTCACTTCTAGTTCTAACTCGAGCTCGAGCCATGACACGTCCCCCGTGCACATCACGAACACCGCCCAGGGTATTACAAACGGGTCAGACGAAGTGGTTTCTCAGAACCAGAGTGAGGAGCAGGCGCTGGCAGAACTCGCCAAGCGGTGCTTTGAGCCTTATAGGATTCCTCGGGATTGGATTGAGATGGGGTCTATTCCGGACTTGGATCGGGTTCAAGAGGCTCTTGTTTGCGATGATGGTTTGGTCTTTAACTTGTGTCCTCCCTGACTGGGTTCATCTTCCCCTGGCCTCGACTTTGATCTCGTCTCTGTCTCGTTCTTTGACTTGGGATACGGTTTTATGTTTCTCTCTCTTGCAATCTTGGGTTCGGAATCTCGTAAACGGACAATTCTCGGAAGCCTAAATCTGTACAGTTCAAAACTCGAAAAAAGAAGGAAAACTCAAAACTCAAAAAAAGAAGTAAAAAACAATAAGGAAAAAAAAAGGAATCACTTATCTGTCTCTATCAGCGTCTTTCGGAAGCCTTACTTATCTTCTACGCCTTTATACTAAAATCTTCTGCTTCTCTTCTTCCAAGCATTGTGCTAGATTTGATCTTCACCACACCACTTACACTTCTACTCTTGTACCTTCCCCTTCTCATTTCACTTGTATCTTTATTCCGTGTTTAAAATTCTCGAGTGTTTGGTTTTTACCTCCCAGTGTCCATATTAGGAGGAATATCAGTGATATTGATTAACGAACCAAATAAAAGCAGGTGTTGCTTCTCAACTTCTCACTTACCGCTGATTCGGATGTGACATTAATAACGGGCACTTTATGGCGCTACTTAATTCTGAACATTGTGAAGAAGCGAAGTATATAGAGGTAGGAGTGGGGAAGAGTAAAGTGTAAGTGAAGAAGCGAGATGAGTCTTACTGTCAGCAATGCATCAGTAGCTCACCAAGCAGTGTATCTGCACAGTTGCATGCCTGACCTTGTGATACTAATATCTCCATTCTCTTGACCTCCATTATTTAGACGAACGACCGAGTGAGTAAATGGGGCACTTGCTCGAATGCAAGTGACCCGACGTTGCCCGAGTCGTCTGTTTGATTGTGCTTGATTCACACTCTTTCGGCTTTCGGCTTTCGGCTTTCGGCTTCTCCCGGCCCACCTGATCAGACGCGCGTGGCTCCGCCTTCGTCCTCTTCGTCCTGTGCTTCTCTGCGACTATATAGGGAGCGTATATCTGGCACAAATTTAAGGCTGAAAATGTATCCAAGACAAAACAGTGAGAAGGACATGGCTCACATCTCTCTCCTATTCCTGGCAACCTCCTAAAACGGACGCCCAAGAATCGATCACAATTCTCGAACCTATCTTTATCTTGCTTGCCTAGGTATATAAAGGCAGCTTGAACCAGACCAGACGGTTTCACCTCTTTCTTTCCGATCCCCATCACCTCTCCCATTCTGCTTGTTGTTGAAACCCTCCTGTTCATTGCCTAAACCTTTGAGCTCATCATCTAACCAGTCGAGTTTGCTGTCTAACTCGTCAGGCTTGTGAAATCCCTCAAACTGTGCCCTTTACACACCCTCCTACTTGTTCTCTTAGTCAGCTGCTCACTCATCATACATTCAGATGATCTCCTCTCCAGTCAGACTCTAGCATACCCCTCCTTTTGTCATCTCCAGCCTCCACTGCTATCTTCATTGGGGCCACTGGTAGACTGGCCCCAGTCACAATTGTTGACCACCTCTGGCTTGACAGCCATGCAAGGATGGTAATCCATTCATTATTTGACATATACCTGGAGAAATTGCGTCCATTCTCCATATATGTGCTTGATACATCAGGAAAACCCATTTTGGCATTGATGATCCCCCAGATTGATCCGTCATCTTCTCACTTTGCCACATCTATTTTGGTAATCCAGCACCTTTGGGTGATCTTCAGAAGCTCTGAGAACTCTCCAAATCAGTCAGAAATTAAAAGTAGTAGAAATTGCATATGTTGATACATGATAACTACTTATAGATACAGTACATTAATACATAGTCTGGTAAGCATATTTACTCATCCAGTTATTGAGTAGGAATGAATTACATTTATCAAGGACATTATTGGATGTCCATGAGGTGTCTACTACTCCTTGACCAAATGCAGGAATTAGCATACAGCTTTGGCAGATATTTGTCAATGGAATAACAGCTCCTTCCCTTCTGCTGTACATTGAAAGCTTTGCTGACTCTGTACATAAGATGGTTTCTGTCTGGAGTGCTAGCAGAGTGTGTAAACCACTCGACATATGCAAGAGGCATTATTGGCCATGATGATGGAGCATCAATAATCCTACCAGGAATATGGAGGTGTTGCAAACAGTGCAACACTAAAACAAAACACTAACTGACTCAAGAGCAGAAGAGACTAGTTGCANNGGGGAGCAACTAGAAGACAGGAAGAGAGCAAGCAAGATGATATTGAGTGGGTATGGGAGTGACACTGTAATAGACAAAGGAGGTCAGAATGCAGAACCAGTCTGCATGTGGGCTACCTATTGTCGTGAACTGCCTATTTTTCCTTTCTCTCTCTCTTCGTAAT
>FTPT01000076.1:65334-80104 GCA_900156845.1 Coprinopsis strossmayeri
AGAGAGAAAGAAAAATAGGCAGTTCATGACAAGAAGATGCTGGATCAATCTGGGAGATCATCAATGCCAAAATGGGTTTTTCTGATGGATAATCCCAGTTCCTGTGGAAGTCGAACCCAATGTTGGCCCAGAGATGCAGGGAGCCAAAGCAATGTCATGCCATTTATTACAGACAAGAATTCATTCCACTTATGCATATCATCCTTTCATTGGGCAGGAATGGCACCATGGGATGAATGAGAGGATTCTCGACATGACTTCAGATGGGGGCCAAGATACTGGTATGAGTGCCAATCAATCTCCTGTGAGATTCCTTCAAAGTGCCCCAGAAGGTTCTTTAGGTACACAATGTGGCATCCATAGTTCTGTTTAATCCTCTGTTGGGAGTGGGTGTGCTCCTGCTTGGTCAGAGGATGGTAAGAGTCCAACACATTATCTGATGGTCTTGCAAAGATTTCAACTCCAGAATTCACCTGTATCTCCTTGATTGTCAGGAACTGAGCTAGCATTCGCACATCTGGGTCGTTAAAGGGCACTGTCAATAAGCCTGGTAGACCAACGTATATGTATTGAACCGGACTTCATAGAGAAAGTTCATCGTCAATCTGGGCATTATTTATTGTTTATAAGCAGCATCAGATTAGAGATAGACATTGAATTCGAGGTATACAGTTCCTGTCCTCACTTTAGTCGTCCGTGTCGGTAGCAGCACAAACATTCAATCAATGATGCTGGAGGCTGGCAGTCTGCATTCCTAACAAGACCAAATAAACCTCCTATCATTCCGATATCCTCTCCTCAATAACGGACCTCTCGTTAAACCATCCATGTTCCTTGTACATCTCCACCTGTGATAAAAACGTCAACTGTTCAACGCCGACCATGGTGAACTTGATCACCACACGTCTTGATGCCCATTGCCTGTCTATTCCGAGCGGCTGTCAGGTGGCTATATGGCGAGGTCGTAGCCTGTAGACCGTTGTCAATTCTTTCGCTGCAACGTGAAATCCGTTGTAAGTTCCAGTAAATATTTAATTGTAAAGTAGCGCTGTCGAGAAAATAACACCGCGAAAGAGATGGTAAAACTTGTGGGAGTGATCCAGGTCCCTTTCAGGAGTGGAAACCAGTTCTTGGGCAAGGGGTGGTCTCCAGGTGCGTTTCGTCTCGTCTTCTCTGTGAGTTTTCTTACCCTAATTCACTCCTTTCCCGTCGCATATCGCTTCGTTCGCCCTATTGCTCGCACTATGCACTCGCGCTCGTACAGGATGTCTATTACAACATCTGTGACAAGACACGTTCCATTGTAGAGCACCACGCCAACCCTGGGCGTATGATACACTCGACAACGCTCGCAGAAAATGTTGGTCGAGATTAAGACTCACATCAAGGTGCCTTTTTCTCATTGTCTTTTGTAGTATATCGTCTTCTCGTCGTTGTCCTCATCTTCTCGTCATTGTCCTCCTCGTCGCCCTCGACTCAACTTGTTCGTTCGCTCGCTCGCTCGCGCCCACACTTATCCAGAACACTCACTCCTCGTGGCATGTTTCTCTTCCCACCCATCGCCTAACTTTTTTTGTGCCTTTTTTTTGTGACGTTCGACTGTGACCTTTGGCTGGGCTTGTGATGTTCGGCACATTCGACCTGCGACGAACGAACGGCCCCGACTTCAACTTGACTTTGAATGATGACCTCCGACCTCGACTTACGCTCTTCGTCCGACGTTCGACTTCGACTATGACATTCGACCACCCCTACTTGACCTTCGACTGCAACCCTAACATACGGCCTTATGACGTTCGACATACGACCCCTTCGACTTACGACCTGCGATTTTGACCATGACCTCCGACCTACAATCTTCGACAACGACCTCGATTATTACGACCTACGACCTCCTTCGACCTTCGCCTGATATACGACTACGACTATGACGTTCGACTTACGACCTTGGGCTACGATCTACGACGTTCGACTGCAACCTCGGTCCTCCGACCTCTCGACTACGACTATGACGTTTGACTTACAACCTTGGGGTACACTATACAACCTACGACCTTCGACTATGACTACAACCACGACTACGACCTCTGGCCTCGACTACGACTTACGGACCCCGCATGATCATTGACCATGTGCCTCACTGCCCAAGGATGGCGGTCGCTTGGCGCTATTGACGGTGAGTCTCAAGTCTTGTGTCCTGTGTTCTGCACATGTGGCTAATGTGCTCTCTCCCCTGGTTTTTCTTGTGTTGTGATGATGGATGGTCTCTCTGTCTACCCCCCTTATTCGACCTTGGAAGAAACGTCTCTACCCTTATCCGAAAACTCCGTATGAATCGTCTTCTACCCATCTCTTCCTGATTCGATGATGGTTCGGTGGGCTCACATGACGTCCCTGGGGGTAGGGGTGGTAGGATTCAACCGAATGTTGATTAAATGGCCCTTCTCGTGGAGTGGGTGCTTGTGTTCGAGTTGAGCTTTTTCGTTTTTTGTCTTTACTTTTGTAAGATTGTGCTGTTAGTATGACATGTCGTTATTCGTATGGCGTTTTATTTGTTATTACTAGCGATAGTTTGATTTGTTGTTTTTAATGGTATGTGATTGGATTGAAATAGCTGTGTAAGGGAGTTACAGTGGCTGCGCACAGGCACCATGAGATTAGAGTCCTACGACGCGATGTGCCGTTTCCCGATTTGGGTTACGCGCCTTGGCAAGGTTTAGCCTCCCCATTAGATTCCTTCTACTCCCCTCTCGCATGGTATAAAACTAGATTCAATAGTGAACGCATGGTCGTTGTAGAACGGACCATGCAATAAAATTCACTTTCTCTCAAAACCCAGTAGTTTTGGACTCCCCTCTACTCAATCACTATAAAATCGCCCTCACACGCCCCTCTCTAGTCTCTAATGCACTACCCTTTACCTCTCGTCTTTGGTGTCATCATCTATCCTCTCGAACCCTATCTGTGGCACATACACCGTACGCATCTCTTCAGCTGTCCGTGTAGCTGAGTGATAGACGATTGGTTTGTGCGAACAAAAGCTATCGTGTTTTCATGGCAATTACCTCGCAAACTGACTCGGACCAGGTACAAACCTTCGTCTCAGGTGCCCGAGCGCTAAACACCAGGAATCACAGCCACCGACTCGCCTCAAGCATCTTAAATCAAGGTATCTAGCTTCCGCCATGGTCCGTTTCCGATTCCATGGACGTGTAATGTGGAAAACGCTTCAATAGGTGTCCTAGGGTACGCCGTTCATCAGTAGGAGCAGTGTATGGTAAGATTTCAGCATCCCCCCGAGCATACGTTATCAATATATCACGAAAGAAGTGCACAAAGCTCCGAACAACTATGGTTTCGCTCGACACGGAACAAAATGGTAAAGCGCTTACTCACTTCCCGCGAAAAGGGCAAGTACAAAGAACGCCAAAGACCGACGGTTTGGATTCGGGGACAGGAAGCTCGGAATCCCCGCCTTCTTTAATATACGCATCGTAATAATTGTGATATGAACAGCGGAGCAAACAGGTCTGGCCATTCTATCAACCATATCTTTATCAATAAAGATAGTATAATAAATATAGGGTGCGACCCTCATGAGGCTTTGCCATTTGAAAAGGGTAAATAAACGATGGATCAGGAGCCGTCTATGCTTGCCCAATCCGGATGTAGTATGTTACTAAGGTATAAATTAATAAATACTGAATGAACAAATGATTGTTTGGACGACTCGAATCTCGAATTAGGACCGAATTAAGCCAACGGAGGAAGGTTGTAGGATCCATAAATTTCACGAAGATGGTCATACGCCTGGGCTGCGGCGCCATCCCTTGCTGCTTGCACATTCATCCCGATTCCCTTCCCAATAATGACAATGGCCCCATCTACACTTTCGCTTTCAGCAGCATATCTTCATAAGCTCAAGGGAAAAAAACAAACCGCTAGGAGCTGATGCCGTGGCATGCCAGATCTGAATGCTGCCCTGAGAAACCAGGGAAACATTGATATCGAAAGTCTGACCGAAGATCTTCTGGCAAGCATTGTTGTAGTGCATGCAAGGGTCTGTGCACCTTCGTGTTAGGGGGAAGATAAGCATACAAGGCAGACACATACGGCTCATTTTGGGTAGAAAGGAAGATATAACCTATTGGATGTCGAAGGGTAGAAGCTGTCTGGTGGAGAGTAAAGATGTGGATGCCGATACCTAGACCCTGGTGAAGGTGTTGCTTATATACTGCTCCTCATCTGTCCTGTTGAGGATGTTCTCAGGCATTAAGCACAGTTTTCTTCTAAAATCCAACTCTCAAGGCCTATGTCTATCTGACTCGGACCTGGGGTAATAGAATCATGTCTTCCAGTATTAAAGCGCCTAAAGCACTATGTTTGACGAAATGGTCGGGGTCCTGAGTCTCTTCCATAGTAAAGAATCGAAGGATTGATGGAAATCATGATTTGGCGCTTGATCTACAGCCAACATCGGGCGATCGACTACAGGACTTTTCGAGAAATTTACACACGCGGTACCCACACGACAGCATCCCTTGATTTCTTGAAGGTTTTTCTGAACCAAAAGGGTCATGAATGCTATTTTGGCCGGGCGTGGCATCACCTTGCATATGAGTTGGTCATCATTATAATGACAATAAGTGAGGATGCTGTAGCTCATCCGTCCCATGAGAGATGTGCACCCCAGCACCATACGAGCAGAGGGAAACTAGAAGCTAGAACTTTAAATAAACGCAAGAAGAACTCCCGAAGCGAGCCCCCTGCAACGACATGACATCATTGACCAAAAGGAAGATGAATTCAAATGAACTGCAGTCTTCCTGTCCGTTCCATTCCATGAAAAAGATAATATTTTATAAGGGTCACCTATCAACTAGGATCCCCTGATGATCGTGCCTCATCCCGCTTTCCTTCAAGTTTGAATGTTTTAGCGTTTCTCGATATATATGGGGAGCTAGATGGTGCCGCCTATTAATGGGTGGCTGGAACATGGATCCGGCTAGGTGCTTTCACACATGATGAATAACAATCCGTCGGTCGACTTGAATGAACGACAGGTCCAATCCTTGCACGGTTTTCTGGGCATTTGGGGTCTACAAAGGTTCACTAAATGGCACTTGTGTTGCTTCAGTTGACATTCTAGATGTTCCATAATGACCGACCTGACTGGCCGTGGGAACCGCGGTCCTGAGGTGTTCTAATGTTTTGTTGGATATGATGTCCTTAGCCATTTTTCTATATTATATGACCTTGAGCTCTGTTGTTTCTTTGCTTCGAATTTTCCCAGCGCTAGCGCTTCGGTTTCGCGTTCCATCTACCAACAGGTGACATCCTCCGACTCCTTGGGTAGTCCCTTACCCTTCGGGCATTCCCCTGTTCGGTTTCGCACTTCCTCCGCGCGCCATCAGAACAATAACAATGATTATCGGTTTACCTTGTTTTTCGGCATTATCCATATCCCATCCATTCTCTCTTGTCTGCTTCGAACCAGGTCTTCTTCTCATGGGTGCAATCATCACCTTAAAGACTCCCCCGCTTTCACCTGTGCCACTGCAAATTTTGTGTCAATCGGTATTTGGTGCTTATTAGCACCAGAAGATGTCCTTTAAGTAATGGCCATTTCTTCCTCCTGAGTGCCCGATCATGTTTTTCCCCTAGGGCACATAATTATTGAACCATCATCTTCATCTTGGACCTATGACTGTAAACAGCTACACTTATGCACCTCCAAAATTCTCATTTGGCAGGGAAGAAGTCAAAGAGCTACGAATCCGAAAATTTCGCCTTGAGGCCAGCCTGTAGCTTGAGAACCAAACACACACAACGGATACAGTGCTCTAGAGGTTCCCAAAAAGATTAAGCTCTACTCACTAAAGCGACATATATGTGTGACGGGGGCCAGTGTCACGGTAGGCAGCCTCACCATACTCCGGAGGTCAGAATAATGTAGTTATATGGCTCTATAGTATATAGACTATGATATCATTCCATCCACTACTATTGCCTATAGCTGCCACAATGAAAACGTTGTGAGATTCGGGCAAGTATCCACGGGTGTTCAGTACAGCTCAACCATTGCTGTGAAATAACCCATCCATTGATAGGAACAATATATGACAACTCAATAGCATGGTAAATGTCCATGATTTACAGGGCAATCTAATCATCACCGAATTGGGTCAGAGTGTGGTCATCATGTTCTTCCAGAAGTCGTTCAATGTCCGCGACAGGCACGGGAATAAGGAAGTTTGATCCATCATACTTCTGAGGCGTGCGGTAGACTGATACCAGTTCTTGAGATGGCTGGAGTGAAGGTGGAGTGCAGTCTGTATTCTGTCTAGCCATCATTGCTAGCCACCCAAGCAACATAGGTAGACTCTTCAGTGATTCAACGCCCCGGCAGTGTTTGGGAGCCAAACAAACCGCATTCGACCCCATCGTGAGGCGAATTCTCAATTGCGGAGTGCCCTCGAAGTGACCTAACCGACGGGACTGCGCGACCATATTGGGAGGGTCAGTTCTGAAATTAAGACCGTTAACCGGGTCCTTTTCTCCCAGGGTGGGTGGTGTGGCCCCGCTGGCTGGCGGCTCCTTTCCTCTCGCGAGACCATTTCTCTGATGGATAAATGGCTCGAGAATTATTTTATTAGACACTCTAATAGCTGGAGTGTCTCTGGTAGGTATTGTTATAACAGAAAGATATTCCCTTCGAGCGTGACCCGATTCGGACTGCGGGATCCTCACGGTTGTTTACGTCGGGATCAATATTTCAAAGTACGGAAAACATAAAAATGCTTCAGCAAAGGCTGGCACTAACATTATATCCTGTCTTGTGCCCTTTACCCTCAGACTTATCAAGCGTGTTGTTCCTTGGGTGCCCCATGAATGCTCTCCCTTCGTATATAACATTCTCGTGTCAAGCAGTAATGGTCGTACCTGCGACATTTCAGTCTGATATAGCAGTACAGCGGCTGGAAAAATATAAACACTTCTCTCCGACACTTGGTAGAGCGACGGGTACCCGTAGACTTCCTAACTATATGACAATTATTGCTTAGTTCTTGTATTTTTAAGTTCGGGGGTCCTCGTCTTTTGGCAATTAAGAAATCAGTAACTTGAATCGCATAACGCACAATCAATTATTGGTGCGGACCTTGAAATTCTCGCCCAATACAATCCCAAAATATAAGCTGGTCATGCAAGTTCCACGAGTCCTCAAACACAAATCGACCGTCTGTAGCTGACCCTATTGCTACATTTATTTACTGCCGACCGGTTAGAAGTTCTAATTTTTTGGCCGTTGCTTGTGATAAAATTGTATCGGAACGACTGGACTCGACATCTTTACTATCCTACCAGGTGAGATATGGTGTCACAGCTTCATGCAGCCCTAAATAGATAGGAAATAGGGCGTACCGAATAATAAATCCAAATGATCTGCACTGTTAACCATTGATATTTGAGCTTCTTCCCATAACAGGCGAAGTATACGTTCCTCCTTACCCTCCATCTGAATTCGGAGTCGTTGCAGCACTTCTAATTCCAATTCCAACGCACGAAAAAGCTCCCAAGACGAGCGTTTACACGAATCCAGGTTGACCTCGGCGAACTGCGCCGACCACGCGACTCGCGAGTTGGCGATAATCCGAGTCGACCTGTTCCGATGCCCCTAGTCGTTGAGTGAGGGCAAGGGAAGGATTTTGTGGATTAGTTCGATGGGGGAGCATGGAGAGGGGTGCATTGGAGGTTGGGATGTGGCCATCGTTGCCCCGGTCTTTGACTACCCATCAGCTATGTCGGGAGAAAACAAACAAACAGACAGAAAGGGATTCCCTGCGGCCCTTTGAATTTAAAAAGGACATGGGAGAGTACCCCCAGCAGACACATACTCATGGTGTAAAGTGTTACGACTATGATTTCATGAATTCAGCCTGTGAATATTTTGTTCGAGGCTAAATATATAAACTCGCGCAAGGTCGCTGTTTTGTGTTACCCGATGTAATGATTGCGAATCGGACCTCCGAGTGTAGCGCGCTATATGTAATAACAGCTTCGAAGAGAGAAGGTGTTTGGAGTAGGTGTGCAGGGCTATATCACAGCGCATTGTCTTGTCATAGTTGCGATAACTGGAGTCAGGTCAGGTCATCATGGACCTTGTTGCGAACTAACCGGAATTAGTAACGTATGGACTTTATCGATCAGATAGCTCAACATGAGGTGTGTTAGCTACACACTTGACCGGAACCAATTGTGAAACGTTCAAGAGCAGACCATGACAAACTGATAGGAACGATGAGGAGCAAGGTGAGTAAATTTCAGACTCGGAGAAACGGAGGTCTACTCTAATCTCCGCCTAAACCCATGCAGTAAATATTTGATCTCCGATGGCTTCTTGCATCTCGTCACAGTTTCGTGCAACACCAGTACCACAACCCTTTCCGTATTTTCGTTGGTCTGACAATGGTATTAGGCCATGAACCAATGTCTTAATCCATTAGAACCATCGGCAAAATCCCTTGCCCTTCGCAATTGGATCGCTTCTCTCGTTTCGCCTCTGCGACGCGTCAAATCGAGGGTTCCGTTCTGCCAACTGGGCGCACACCGGGTTACCAACGCTTTGGGGACTGTATAGAGGATTGGTAAGGTATGCGCCGGGTCGACAGGTGTGTGTTTGTGTATATGGAATGGGGAAGTTTGGGGTTGCTTACGATAGGGACTTGTAGATTCGGTGGGGGATAAGGAAATTGTTTGAGAAGCATCAGCATGAGACTGGGAGTCAACGGACGATTGAATGTTTGAACAAGGGTTACAAGGTATTTGAACTTTTGGATTGCATGGCTCCCAAACTCATTCACATGCCCTACAGTGGCTTGACACCTTTAAACGAGCTTCACAAGGCGATACTCGTTTACAGAACGTACTGGCTCGCTATGCACGTCTCATAGAAGCCAGGCGCGAAAAGGAGCACTGGAAACAAGTCTTACGCGAAGAAATTGTGCGTTTCATCCTTTCTTTCACGGCTGGCTCAGCTGACGAGGAATAGGAATGGCAAGAACGGCTTCGCAGCAAACCCATGCTAACCGGGTCCCTCCAACGCGCCTCACGCGACAACCCCGACACTTTGCCTCCATGTTCCGGCGGCGCAGGCGCGCACGCGAACGTCGACTCACACGCCAACACCTCTTATTCGCCAAGAACGAGGATCTCGTTATCGAAGCCAAATTCGAGAGCGACCTGCAGCGCGCAGTCGGGGAAAGCGCCTTTGAGCCCGTCTTCGCAGGCGGCGAGAGCCAGCGTGGGTGGCAGGCGCCGGTGCAACGCGAGTTGAACGAGATCCGGGAGGCGTATGACCGTGATACGAAGCGCTTGAGGACGCCTGTTACCCCGGGGCTTGTGGCCACTTTGGCGGCTGCGCGGGCGTATAAGATTGAGAATAAGACGAGGGAGAAGGAGAGGGAGCGACGAGGGGAAGTGTTACGTGGTTCGATGAGGAGGCAGCGCCAAGGACCTCCTGCGCATATCCTAGCAAAGATGAGTGAGGAGAGGAAGCATGTTGATAGGATTGTGAGGAGTCCTGGGGAGGCTGGGTATGCAGGAATGGTTAAGAGGGCTGTTGGAATGAAGGTGAAGACAAGGGACCTGTGGATGCGGGAGGTGTATGTGAGCGAGGCCGGTAAGAAGCGGGAGGCAGAGATCTTTAGGGAGAACTTGAAGCGCGGGAAGGGGACGGATCTTTAGGGGCGGTCGACTCGCAACGGATCCATTGGTCCCAGCATTCGTCAGAGACAACCCACTTGGATGTCACCGGCGGGCAGTCTAATTACTCAAAAAGGCCGAACTATAGCACGAAATCATCAGGTGCCCGACTTTGCATCCGACTACCCATACAATACACACCCAACGTCATTCAAATTTTATGCTTGATGTCGTATACACCCCACCTGGCACTTGTCCCGTGGTTCTAGTATCTCCAAGGTGCGTGATGGCTGATGATTTGCGATGAGTAAGGCTGATATGTAGCAATCTTGACATTTCCAGTACAAATTTGCTTTTCAATCTGATCTGCATACGCATTTGGTGATAGTGATAAGTGTGTGCACTCGTGCTCGTACCTATCTGCGATTCATCCGTTGTGTTCATGTGTTCCTTTCGGACTTACTTCAGGCTTCATGACCGTAACGACTGATCGACTCAGTGCCCGTGAACGTGGCCTCCGCCCGACTCAACTCCACCCACCTCCTCCCGCCAACTCTGACAAAATACGTCTCTCTCTTTACCACCCACCGCCGAACCGTACCTCGCGAATTTGACTGTGAAGAAGCAATTGAAGAGGCAGATTGTAGAAGGGATACTATTACAGAAGAGTTTGGTTGTTATGCAACAGAATCCAAGTGCTTTATCTTAATTTAATTTCCGGCTAGAAAGGCGGAAAGAAAGTTGAGGTGGGATAGCTGCAAGGAAAGAGGGTATTTAGGAAGGGAAGGCGGTGATGGGTATGGGGGAAAAGGAGGAGTTAGAGCTGAAGGAGGGTATGAAGGGAGTGAGAAGGGTACGCAGTTCGTTTTGGTTTTTGGACTCTTAGACGGTTTTCGGCTGATTTTGTTGCGTTTTGTTTTCCGTTGGTTGTGACGCTCGATTGCGACCTATGAATAACTCGACGAACGACCAACGATCTACGACCTATGACTTGCCACTGTGAC
Organism: Coprinopsis strossmayeri; assembly: GCA_900156845.1. Lineage (NCBI taxonomy): Eukaryota > Fungi > Basidiomycota > Agaricomycetes > Agaricales > Psathyrellaceae > Coprinopsis > Coprinopsis strossmayeri. The sequence continues at coordinate 76,041 of FTPT01000076.1, forward strand.
CTTGACTTGCGACGTTCAATTTTTGACTTATTACCTCGACCTCGACTAGACTACGACCTGGGATTTGCGATCTGCGACCTTCGACTTATGATTTACGACTTCGCCGTTCGACTTGAGCTTCCGACTTATGACCTCCCCTATGAACAACTTCGCCCTCGACTACGACTACGACCTTCCAACCCCGCACGACCCTGGCCATTCGCCCCATAGTCTAAGCAAAGGATATCAGCTCCCGTCGATGCCTCCACCGGTGGTGTACCCGTAACAGGCTATATAGACGGCTACGGAGAAGATGATGTTCCTCGTTCGCTTGAAGCTGTTGATGGTGAGTTGATTTTCGTTTTTGGGTTGAGGGAGCTGACGGTTGATAGTTTGATTTATTGTTTTGATGGTATCTCATTGGATTGGATTGGAATGAGTCGTTTGGCTAAGTGATACTAGAGGATTGGTTTGTGCGAACGACAGAGCGTGTTTTCTTATGCAAAACGCTTACCAGGAGAGATGGACAAGTTCGGATTTACACTGTATGGAGGGAACTAAACTAGGTATATAGATGCGACTAAAAAGTCAGCTCCCGTCCCAGGTAAACATGGCATCGTCCCTCGAATCGAGCGCGTTCGCAGATGATATGGAGCTGGGCGACGTGCCGCTGTTGCGGAGCAAGCGGAAGTAGGGGCGGTGACGGAAGCCGCAGTTGAGGAACGCGAGGATCTCAAGGCTGGGCATATTCCAGGACGAACACCTTCATCAGCAACTAAGGCTCAGAGATTGCGCTGAGCAGGACAAATGACGACCTACAGCACGGCAACTGCCTTGCGAAACTGACCAGGCACAGCCTTCGCCTCGGGCGCTTAGCGCGAAACATCAGGAATCACAGCCACCGACCCACCTCAAACTTCTTAAATTGGCTTTCTTCCGAGTCTTTAGCATTGATCTAGATCTATCATACATGTATCAAAGATTTGTCTTTGTCCGTCATTGAGAAAACAAGGTATTTGCCTTCCACCAATGTCTGTTTTCGGTTCCGTGGTCGCGTGTGATATGGAACACTCCAATAGGTGTCCTAGGGTACGCCGTTCATCAGCAGGAGCTGTGTGTGGTAAGATTTCAGCTTCCTGCCTAGCGTACCTACCTTATCATTATATCAAGAAAGAAGTACGTCAAGTTACGAACGACTGCTGCGCTCAACGACACACACGGAACAAAAATGGTGAAGTGCTCATTGGCTTGGCAAACCCAATGAGCGCCAAAACTTATTACGAAGACAGGAACCTCGGAGTCCTCGCCTTCTTTAATATGTGCATGGTAACCATTGTGATATTAGCAACGTACCAAGGAGCTCTCTGTCGTGTTTACTATTCTTTCGAAGATAATCTTTATCAATAAATATGCGATCCGACGGGTGTGCTAATCCGACCTTTATGAGGCTCCAGTATAGAGCCGCTTTCAAAGACGGCCACCGCGATTACAGGAGAACAGGGCCTTCCTATATAGGATATATGTAGTATGTTAAGAAATACCGGTATTAAATAAATAAATACTCCATGCTCATCTACGATTCACACGACTTTCTCTCTTTCCTTCTTTCATCACCTCGTCTATGCATAGCATATTAAATACCACGCTTTTCGACAGCTCCCTCGCCTCCTGTCAGTGTAGGCTTTGGACTTCCACAAAGTTACTTTTGTAACCACCCGAATTAGGCCAATGGAGGAAGGTTGTAATTTGCATACATTTGGCGAAGGCGGCCATACGCCTGGGCTGCGGCACCATTCTTTGCGACCTGGATACTCGGCCCGTTTCCTATCCCAAGGACGATCACGGTCCCACCTACACTTTCTCTTTCAGTAACATGCCTTCGTGAGCCCAAGGAAAAACAAACCGCTAGGAATTCGTGCTTCGGCGTGCCAGGTTTGATTGCCAACCTGGTGAACATTGATAGAAAAAGCTTGGCCGAAGATGATCTGGCAAGCGTTATTGTATTGCATGCAGTGGTCTGTAAACCTTCGTATCAGCTGTGAGATAGGTATGATAAGCATATGCGTACGGTCCATGATTGGCAGGAGGGTATAGAGATGTACAGGAATTGGATGTCGTCGAGAGGCAAGTAGGGATGTTGAGGTGGATATTTCCCATCTCTGAAATGAGAGCTTATATATTCGTTCCCATCTATTGCTATGTTTCCTTATTCCTATTTCGCTCTGACATCAAAGACCACCTAGAGTAACTGGATCCTATCTTCTAGCACTGACCCGCCCAAAGTGACAATGGGAAGAGCGCTCAATCTTGACCCGGCGGCGAAAATAGATATTAGGCGCCGCCAAGAGGCCCAAATATGGAAGCACTAAAGGCTGAGATTTCATCTGGGGAGCGGGTTAATGCGTTATGTTTGATGAAGTGGTCGGGTTCCTGAGTCTCCCATAGTAAAGGATCGAAGAATGGATGGTAATCATGATCTACGTTCAAGTGCCCAGAGAAACATATCTCCGGATGGGACCATCTTCCTATGTGTTGGATACCATGCAGCCGCATCCGGGTGTTGTGACATAAGAACCGTGTATTCTGGTCTCGAGAATTGCACGGAGAGGCTCGCCAGAGATAGCACAGAGCCCTAACTAAGCGCCAATCAGACTCCATGGCACTACTGACACCGGATACCCATATACTACGAGGCAATCTTACACGTTTCGAGTGAGTCGAGATGACGGAATGATCCATCCGGTATGGCTAGAACAAGAGAAAACGTGGGTCAAGTGTTAAGCTAGGTGACATCCTGATGAAATCATTCTCCGACCAGTTCGACAAAGGATTCCACCAGTGAGTTGTTGATAATCAAAGCTCCGATTATTGCAACCAAAGTCCGAGGATGCAAAGCCTACCACATCATCCTCGAATCGCTGATCCTCTGGTGGATGTAATGGGGGGAATTGTTGATGTTGGTGGTTTCAGGTGCCAGAATTAGGATGACGTTTGCCTTGAGGTAACCTTTACCGCCCAAGAGGAACACGGTGAAACTGTTTAGAAGGGTAGGTTAATCGCTGTATGTTACTAGTCATTAATATCTACAGCCGCTTATTGTCCCGCAAGAGGTTGTATTATCTGAAACAGATTTCAATTTTGCATTGCATAAAGCGTTACAGAGGACCCACGATCCCACGCCAGAGAATGCCTTGATTTGTTGAAGCTGCCGCTCCCACACGTTACATAACCTACACAGGGTGTGAGGAACTATAATTTTGTTTGGAAAATAGTGAAAATATGTTAAAAATACACAAATATTTGCCTTATATGGCAATTATTTATATATTTTTTCAATAATTTCTTAATATTTTTCTCAAAATTATAGAATTATGCACCCAGTGCTAGGAAAGGACCTGAATGCTATTTTCGGAGAGCTTGGCATGGTCGGCATCAACTCGTTTACGGGGTGTTTGTGGTTAGAATGACGATGAGCGGGGATGCTGCAAGTTGCCCATCCCGTGAGAGATATACGCCACAGGACTATGCAAGTAGAAAGAGACCAAAACCTTAAATAAATGCAACAAGAACTCACGAAACGAGCCCTCTGCAACGATATGACACCACTAGTATGAAGATGGAATCAAATTAAGTCCAGTCCCCCTGCACATTCCATTGCATGAAAAAGATAATATCTTACAAAAAGCCCATAGGAATTCTACTGCCGGATCCCCTGATGGCCATAGCTCATCCTGCTTCCCCTTGAAGGCATATCGCTGAGTTAAATTTCTTGATATACACAGGGACCTAGTGGCGCCGCCTATTGGTGGGAGGCAGGAACACAGATCCGGCTATGGAGGGGCTTTCCCAGATGGTGAATAATAATCTGTTGATTGACTCGAAGGAACGACAAGGGCCATCCTTGCACCCTTTCTCTGGTACTTGAGATCTACAAAGGCGCGTTAAATGGCACTTGTGTTGCTTCACTTGGCAGTCCAGATATTTCATAATGATGATTTTGAGGCGATTACAGTGTACCCTAGGGGATAAAAACAGTCAGGTTATGTGGGGATTCAGGAGGAGTGTCGAACAACACTGTCTCGTGC